>JAEIFU010000301.1:0-159830 GCA_018904235.1 Lordiphosa stackelbergi | reverse complement strand
ATACAGGGTTGCCCATATTCGACGGACCCATGTTTTTTTTTTTTAAATCAAAGAAAAAATAAAAATTTGGCGGTTGGCAATCTTAATCATTTAATTTGTTCCAAGTAGATTTGTTTACATCAATTTTTGAATATGATATCTCTCAAATGGCCGCCTCTGGCGTTGATGGCGTATTGTGCCCTTTTTGCAGCATTTTCCATCGATTTCGCCAACATTTCGGCCGGAATAGCGGCTATTTCTTCACGAATGTTGTCCTTGAGCTCTTCTACGGTCCTTGGCTTGTTAACGTAAACCTTTGACTTCAAATATCCCCACAAGAAGAAGTCAGGCGGCGTCAAATCGGGCGAACGCGGTGGCCAGTCCAAATCACCACTTTTCGACATCAAACGGCCCGGAAACAATTTCTTCAGAAAATCGATTGTTATGCGACTTGTGTGCGGTGGAGCGCCGTCTTGTTGAAACCAGAACTGCCTCATACGCTTTCGACGAATAATTGGCATCACAAAATTGGTCATCATGTCGCGATAACGCTCCTGGTTGATGGTAACAGCATGGCCATTTTCATTTTGGAAGAAAAACGGCCCAATGACCGTTTTCGCACTAACGCCGCACCAAACTGTGACTTTTCGTCATGAAGAGGCACTTCTTGAATCTCCTGAGGATTTTCAGTGGCGTAAATACGGCAATTTTGCTTATTTACGGTCCCATTTCACACATTTCGGTCACATTTTTTTAATTTTTTAAAAGCACGTTGAGTTTTCACAATTGACTTGTTCTGTTGAATGTAAATTTCAACTATTTCAGAGCGCTCGCGTGGCGTGTATTGTTCCATGGTAAAATCTGCTTGGACTGACGCTTCAAACGCGGTATGTCATTAAGCGATCTGACATCTCTGTCAAAAGTTATGGCGTTGCCAGATGGGTCCGTCGAATATGGGCAACCCGTGGATTAATGAAATATTTTTTTACCCTGATATATCCTGTTCAAGCGAAAATAAATCAACTTCGAAAATATCCAATGGATCCCAAAAGAGGATAGTTAATTATCCAGTCCAAATGGATACCGGAAAACCTGAAATCAAAAAAACCCTTTTTCCAGAGAAGGATTACATACATGTCCCGTCGGTGCGTCTTGCTTCATGTAGAATTAGGTATGCACGCCCGTAGGTCCGGTACTATCCGCCTTGTCCATTGTCCGTTGGTAGCAGTGCTCCATTCCCCACAAGGAGGGGTCCTTGAATTCAGGTACCTGATGGCAGGCTTTGTCCTCATCAGGCAGCTTTCAACTTCAATGGCGGCAGATTCCACTATTTTCCTGCTAATGACCAGCACCGTTTCCGTCTTGTGGGCTGCCAAACTCAGTACGTTATCTCCCTGCCATGAGATAACCTCACGGAAGGCCACATTTGTGCTGGCTTCGACTTTTTTGCACTTTTTTTGCGACTGAGATAATTGCAATGTCGTCAGCGAATCCCACTATTGTACAGCCATGGAGTAGCGGTAGTTGCAGTACTGCGTCGTACAAGACATTACAGAGAGTTGGGCCTAACACCGATCATTGGGGTACGCCTCCAGAAATCTCACGTTGCCTTTCCTGCTGCAGTATCATATAGGAGTACTCTATTTCTGAAGTAGTCGCACATGATCCTGATGTGATACTCAGATACTCGCAGCCGGTGTAGGGCTTCAAGTATGCTATGCCAGCTGGCAGTGTTTAAGGACATCCACCGCGCCAACTGGAACCTGGGATAACTTCTCGCGCTATACCTCCTCCCGTATCAATTGCGTCCGCTTCTTTCTGAACCCGAATGGTTGATCAGAAAGGCCTTCCCGTTCAACACCATAATGATTCAAGAATTCTTGTACTTGTTCTAAGAACTTCTCGTTCTTAGATCAAGAAATGAAACTCGGATCAAAGACTCATACTTGGTTAAAAAATTCGTTCATTTTCTGTACATAGAAAAAAATGATATTTTTTCATATGATTAAAAATTTTTATGATAGTTAAAAATATCGATTTTGAAAAAATATCAAATTGATATGTTAAAAATTTCAAATCGATATTTTTAACATAATCATAATAACATTTTTTCTGAAACGATTTAATATCAATTTACGTAAATGATTATTATTTTGGATCAGAAAGATATTATTTTCTTGTCAAAATGACATGAGAATATTGATATTTTTGTAAAGTTCATTTTAAATCAAGTGAATATCAGCCTGAATTTGATCTTTTTTTCTCTGCAAGATTCTGATTCACGAATTTTAGTACTTTTGTGTGAACTTTTCGTTATTAGTTCAAGTTATCAAATTTTTGGATCAAGAATTCTCACGTTTCAATTTCAGATATGCAAGTTGAAATTAACGTTCTAAATACTCCGATGTAAAAAATTACCAAACTTTACGAAGCAAATAATTTGATCTTTCAAATCCTTGAATGGCTTACTTCCAGTGCCTAAAATCCATCAACTGGTAATAGAAGACAAGCTGCCGCTACTCATTTTACCTGAAAACACTCATGATGCTCTGCTCCCCTACCCCCCACAGACATGACAATGGCACTTGAAAGTGTCTAGCGTTTGCCACACCCACTATCAGAACCACCATTACGCCTATAAGCGCGCTCACATGTAACATTTTAGACAATGGCCTCTCCCCCCCCCCCCCCATTTTGTGCTAATTGAATCAAAGCGCGCGACGGAAACGGAAATGTCAATGGCAGCTCAAAAATGTGTGTAAACGTGTGCGTGTGTGTGCATAAGGCGTCTAATTGAATATTGAACGAGGCTTTTAGTGTTTGACTTTATTAGCGTTGCCACGTTGCCCAAAGTGCCCACGGAAAACTCAATTAGGCAACGAAAATGGCCATAAAAATCAATTGTGTACTTCATAACTATTAGAAAAATGAAAGAAAAACAAAGCATGTAAAATTGTTTAGAGCGAAAAAGCAGGGCCATTAACTTAATTACAACATTGGCCGCAATCAATGCGATTGCGATTGCTACGTCGACTGCATCAGTCAACAACTTTTGCACAAAGGCAGCATTTTAATTGCATTTACATGTCCTGCGGCGAAAAACTTCGTTTGCTCTCATTTCTTTTAGCCCCTCTCTGCCCCATTACCCGTCGCCCTTGTTGTATATCGTGTCATTTGTTGGCTTCATCAGTTTTATTAGACTAAATGCAGTTGCGTTTGTGTGCGTGTGTGTGTGTGTGGCTGGCACCCCGAGGCTACCACTAAATAGTTCAGTCCAGAATGTAACATCAATGACAACACAGCCAATATAATTATGCGCCATTTAAAAGTGCTCTTAGTGTCAGCGAGGCCACAGCAAGAACAACAAAAAAAAAATCACTGACAGCGGGTAAAGAAGCGAGCCGTGCGTTAACTTTAATTGACATGTGTCCAGGACCCGCACTCGAGTTTTTCCCAACCAATTTTTTATTCTCCACTCGACTGTTTGTCTTCAGTGCTAGCTGTCCACTCGAATTGTCATTATTTCGCTTGGCGGCCCATCCGAAGGTCAAATAAAATCGATGGTGCGTCTTTCAAAGGGAAGGTTTTTTTTTTTTTTTTTGGAAGGGAGGGTCACAAAAAAAGCTACCAGCATTAGACATTAGATTTAATGGCGCAGAACGATTATTTTCCTGGTTGTAGTACCGACTGTGATTTGCGAGCCAAATGTGTCTTTAATTTGAAAGTTCCAATTGGTGGGGCAGGCAGAAGTTTTTATTTGGAAACAAAGATGTTTCATTAAAAAAGTAAGAGAGGACGCACGTTTTTTTTTTTTTTTTAATTTTATTTCTTAAGTTGGCCGGAAGGTAACTTCTGGTATATTTCTTATTTTGAATTCTTTTTCCAGGATTTTTCAATTGTGTGTTTGTTGCGGGTTTTCTGCGAATATATTTTAGGAGGAGTCTTCAACCTCTATCTCAAACATTGGGGCTCAAACTCATTTTACTTTTCAAAAGCTTCTAAATTTGATTTCAAATTAATCGTCTTAGCGTGGTCAATTGGTGGTTAAACTTTGCAAAAATTCTGCACCAACTTCAACTGAATGACGAGCCGTCGCATTGACTAGAAATGATTGCAACGTTTTGCCTGTAACTAGCACGCTGATGTGCAGCCTTAACTAATATTTGCTAGCCCCTGGCTGTTTGGATGGCCAATTGCTTCGTACTCTATATGATCCAACAATTTTGTATGTTGCCTACTGTGCGAATTGGGTTTTCTGTGGTCTTACTGCCCACTTATTAAAGGTTATCTTTATCCTTTTTATTGGCATATTTGAAACACAAATATTGGACCGCTGCAGCTTCCAGAACTTAAAGTTGTGTGGTACATTTATCTGCTATTTTCCACTACAATTTAGAATTTTGGCTTTGGAATAAAGACAATAGCAGCTTGAATTGTCTTATAGGGATTATAATACAGGAGAGCATATCTCTTACTAGTGTTCGTTAGAAAATGACTTAGAAACTTGATCAAAATAGACCAAAGTGAGTTTTCACTCAGTTTTGACCTTCGACACATACTTTCACTCAGCTCTGCACTTTTCAAAGACAGAAAAAATGAAGCAGAAACTCCTTGAGCCTTGTATACAACAGCATTATTGCTTTTAATACGGCGTGTGTTTAATTTTTTATAGTTGTGGTGTAGCGAGAGCAAGGAGAGCCTGTGCGATGGAAAAAGAGATGGCGCATGTCCTTTGTGGCATACATTCAAATATCCTACAAACACCCGACCAAAAGTTCGCCCTGGAATTGGCGCGCGAAACTTAAAGCGAATAAAAAACGAACTTAACCTTCGTTTACGAATTCGCCAAACGTTCGTTTATAATACTTGTGTCGCTCAATTTGTGGCAGGTGAACATTCGTATGCGAATACGCTGTCGAATGTTGACTGGAATGATTTACGAGTTTCATTTTCACTCGTTCTTTACAATATTTTGTACCAAAAAACTCGAATTAATTGTAAACTTTAAAAAAAATATTGGTAAATTCATCGACTTGGCCCCACATTGACAGTTCATTCCACAATTTTTTCATACTGAAAAACCGGTTGCAATAGGAAAGAGACAAACTTTTCCGTATTTTATTGATTATTTATCAACCCTCGGCGTTACTTTAGGCTTAAGACTTGCGTTAATTAAAATTGCCTTTAACGCCTAGTAAAAAAAGTCAACATGCCTTTTTAATGTTTAAGGTCAATATTTGATATTGTTGATTTACCGTAATGAAGGGCGTTTCGTCAAAATAAAATTTTGAAACATGTTTTAAACCCAGAAAAAAATATTTTATTGAATATATATCAATTTGGTGCAATCCTTTGTATATTTGTACTGGCTTATTGTGACAGATATAATATCAACCACAGCCGAAATGGCTTATCCTACGCAGGGTTCCCCAAGCAGAGCGCGAAAACGTGACTGTGTCTCTCTAACACACAATGGTTGACTTGGAAAGAAATCGGTAAGAACTGGCAAGTAAGTTCCCCTATCAACGTTAAGCCAAGCTTCTCTGAATCTCTTGGCCTATGTGCTTTATTTTGGGGGCGCACAAAGAAAGAAAATTTGGAAAAGTTTCACGCCGGAAGTCGGAAAGCGGCAAAGTTTGAGAAATTGCTTTCTTTTTCATCCGATTGACTGCGTGAAACTTGGTTAAAATTTTGCTTGATTCGGGAAAAAATTCACCAAAAAAAAAATGACCGTATGCATGTAAAATACTATCGGCTGGAAAGACCGTTTGTAAGGGTAGAATACGAAATAATTTGAAATGTGATTTTCCGATTTTTGAAATCAAGAGAAAAATGCCGGAGAATTCATTGTTTGAAATTCTCATTTTTCCCGATGTTGACTCGGTTTGTAAGGTCAAATTACTGTTTTTCGTTTTCGGATGTTTAAATGCCGCCCACTGGAAAGTGGTTGGGAAGTGGATGGGATGTGGATGGGATGTGAGTGGGTGGGAGGTGTTGCTGAGAGTGGGTGGGATGTGGGCGGATGGGTAGGGTGGGATTTGGGTGTTAGGGATGTGGGGTGGGGGATGTAGGCGGGAATGTGGGTGGGATGGTGAGGTGGGTGGTAGTGTGGATGGGATGTGAGAAGTATGTGGGGGATAAGTTCTTTTGTGTTTGGTAGGATACGGCGGGAAATGTGTGGTTTGGGAATATAAAGTTATAGATGGGGGGTTCATAGGTGTATTGGTAAAAACCAGTTGCAGGGGAAACGATAACTGATTGTTATTTTTAGGAGCAACATAAAGGGCAAAATTATATTTGGTTTGGTTCGCCCACTCAAATGAAAAGGCGAAAAATACTTATTTTTCAACAAATTTTGGGCTATTATATCTGAAATATAAGAAACAAATTTTTAAGTAAATATATGGTAAAAAACGATATTAGTTACTGGACCATCGTTTTTTGTAGCCTGGTATGGATTGCGGTTCATTGTCTAACTGTATTTTTTAAGGGAAAATCGTTTTTTAAAGGACTATAGCAGATTTGTAATTTAGTTTAGGAATTGAAATGACGGTTTGCGTTTCTGGTAGGTTGATTTCATCAGCAATGGGCATGAAATATTTAAGACAGCAATGCTAAAGGAAATTAAGTAAACATTATAATTTATCGCACCGAATTTACAACTTGACCTCCAGGCTCCCCTCCCAGCCTCACCAGATCCCCACTAGATCCCCACAAATTCTCCACCAGATTCCCACCATATTTTAATATTTTTTATGCTTGCTTGTTCCAGTTGTTTTTGAAGGCTTAAACGTTTTCTGTAGTCGGATTTCTACCTGCGCCGGTTTTGCTTTTTAATTTCTTCTTTAAGGAAGTGAGCAGATTCCATATTTAAGTCAGAAAAGAAATTAAAAATTTAAAATAAAGCACATAAAATATACACGACCTTGAGCCTGCCAACAACTCAAGTTATGACCAAAATTCAGTCCCAAAGGTCAGTATTGAAATGTGGCGGTTCCAGTCTCAGTTCATCCAGCTGCAATCATAAATCCAGTTCATCTCTCTGGTTCACACATCACTTACAACTATCGATGCTTTCGATACTTCCGTCTTTTTATGTATCTTACATCTCTAACTCACTCACACACACACACTCTTAACTCTCCGCCATTCTGTGACACTCATTCTTACCGGCAACACGCAGTCTCCAATGAACCGAACTTAAACTTAATCTGTGTTTTAAACTAAATAGTTAAGGTGGCGTAGCCACAGAAACACAGTAGTGGCGCCATCTATTTGTCAGTTTTGAAATGGTGTACTTATTCGTGTAACTAGCTTTATAATAATACTTGCTAGTACAGAGAAATGAAGTTGATCGAAGCGACGATGACGAAAGTCCGCGCGACTCTAGGCGGTCAGAGATGGTACACGCCTCTCATCGATAGCTTTCATTAATACCGATAGGAGGGGATGCCACAATGGTCACAGTAGTGGCGCCATCTATTTGTCAGTTTTGAAAATCAAGTAGTGGCGTCATCTATTGGTCAAGTAATGATCCAAAGAAAGTTCTCTGCAGCAGCGCAACAGCATTGCAGGTACTACAGGTACAGAATGGGCTTGACCGACTTTCTTACTTGTTTTTATCTACGATTAATCCTGGGATGAGCTTCAAGATTCAAAATAAACTTTGAGAACCCTTGACCCAAACCTTTCGTACTTTTATCAAAAATTTGAAATTTTTTTTAGTGTTTTTCAAAAGTTTCAAATAAACCAAAAAATAGTGTGAGTCAGGAAAATGTGGAAAAGAAAAATAGAAAAAGAAAAAAAGGAGATTTCCCTTCTGGGATCAAATCGAATATTAAATGTAGAGTTTTTAATTATTTTTGATATAGTTTATTATTATATTGTGGACGGCTTGAAACGATGTACAGATTGTGCATATGTTAATTCATGTGTTAAAGTATAAGTATTTGTCTCTTCCTTAGTGTTCACTCTCCGGAAGGAGTACATGAGTATATTGGTATGGCGCATTTGGCATTGCCAGATAGCTTGCACTTGTTCGGTGCGGACTCGCTTCGAGCTCAAATTAATCTAAATTTTCTAAATTTTCAATTAGGTATTATGAATCATTCCTTTTCTTCCGGCTAAGAATATTTTTCCCAAGTCCCAAATATGTGTAAGACTTTATTCTGATCATCTGACTCTGTCAATGCTTTTTATATATCTTGCACTTTGTTACTCGATGCCCCAAAAAATTGCACTAAAAATGTGATCGATCCAATGCCCAATTAAATTTGCTTAAAATCAATTTCCGCTATCAAAGCTAGCTTCATAAAAATAACTTACACCCACAACTGACCGACAAATTCCCTTGACGTTTTCATCTTGGCTATAATTCAATTAAGGACGCTACAATACCCAAAGGAAGCAGCAGCTCTTCAGCCTCTGCAGGCCTCTGGCTAAAATGTAAACATCAATAAGCTCTCGTCGCATATCTGTTATTCGGTTTTCTTTCTTTTTTTTTTGTTGTGTGTGTCTGCCAAATAAATCACATGCACTTATTTATTTAATTAGACTAACTTCTTACAAACGCAACAATAGACACATACACACACTCACACATATGTACGTGGAGCCACACATGCTCACAAATTGACTGGCTGACATGCCACGAGATTGATTAGCTCAGCCGCAAGCATTGCTTTGCTTTTGCTGCCTCCTGCTTGGCATGTGTGCTTGTAGATTGGTGTAAATTGTGCATGGAAATGTAACTTCTGCTCTGGAGTCTCCTCGCTCTCTTTTAGAGTCAGCTGACATTATAAATTACCAACAAGAAGCAGCCGCCGCCAATGCCACAAGGCAAAAACAACTTGAACTCATTAATGTAAGTGATTTTTCTTGCGGGCGCTCGTTAGGTGGGACGGAACGAAGAGAAAGGAGCAAGAATTTGGCTTGGGAACAGGGGCAGGGAAATCATCTTTCAATTTCAATTGATTTTGCTTGTTGCCATTGCACGTTGATTGATTGCAACGATTTCTTAGGGAAATTCTAGGAAGCATCCAATGTTTTCTTTTTTTTTTCTCTTTGGTAGCCTTTGTATCTCATCTTATCGCCTAAGTAATTGCCGTTCGCATTCTGCGCTGGGCCAATTATTTGCCAGTTTAATTTGCATAAATTAAGTTTGTAGTCGAATGCTCGTTTTTTGCCTTTTGGCTTTTATGACCACAATGGACATAATATTTATAGCCATGGGCCTACTATGTAGGGCTTTCCCTTTTTTGCTAGTTGCGTGTTGTTGGGTTTTTATTGCGCCAACTTTACGAGTGGCAACTTTGGCACTTGTCAAATGACCAGCCCAAAGGGGTCCTACTTCCTTTTGGTCACCCCAAACAGCAGCTCCACCTCCAATGAGCACGAATTGTTTTACGACTTGAACGCGTGGCGGCTTTTCATTTGGTGCGAGTCTTTAAGCTGCATTAGTGCTAGATGAATATGGGACAAGTTGAAACTTGTTTAATGAAAAAATTATGAAACATTAGGGCGTAATAATATATGGTAAAAGTTTGTTATCTATTTGTGGTTGGCAGAGACATAAGGATTGGGTTACATTATATTACATTAAATGACACAGACATGACTAATTTCTTACACATCAAGAAGGCACAGCCTAAACTGTAGCGATGGATGGGTAAATATAATACTTAGACAGTAGTTTTGGTATTTGTTGAAAAGTTCTGGTCTCGGTTGGTTAAATTAATTTCAGAATTGTTAGCTTAATTTGGGAAATAGTTCAACTTGTCCTTTTCCCCCTCTCCCCATTGAAATACCTTGAAATGAGATTAGAAATCTAAAAAAAAAAAAATTTAAACGGATGTTTGTCTTGGGTTTCGGTCTTTTATTCACACTTTATTTACACGGGTTTCTATATACACACAGTTTACTATTTACAATGTTTTTACAGTTTACAGTTCGTTTGTCTCTCTGTCTCGTTTGTCACTACCCTTCTCGATCATACTGTGTACAGTGGAACCATCGTCTCTGTCGTAAAATGGCTGAACTCTATAACATCGATTTCTCTGTCTTAGTGATCATTTTCCATTGCTTTAAAACACGCTATATCATTACAATTAGATAGGGCCAACCTGCCCATCTCAACAGGATTCAACAGTCCCTTTACAGCAATTCATATACGGTTTGAGCATAGCGGGCTCCATAATCCACTCTGCTCAAACGCTCCACAGTTCCATTCAGACTGATCAGCTCCACGTATCTGTTCGGGTTTAACGCTAGTTTGGACCTGCTGAGAGCGAAATTTTGAAAGTTCATGGTCTCACCCCAAGTCGAGTTTTAACTGGCGCGATTACGGTGTAAAGTTTTTGTTTTTTCTGCTGATAAGGATTTGGGGACAAATTCCGAAACAGTACTGTCCAGACATACATACCAATTGCTATTCCGATGTAATGCTGTGAGCTCTCTCTGTTGAATTGTGTTGATCGCATTAAATTGATATCAACCATTGACCTGGAGCCAGCGCTGTAAAAAGCACAAAAACTTTGACTAAAATCAATGCAGGTCACTAAAACCCTTATATTTTTTTGTAAATAAAATAAAACGAGTGTTGCTTTTTCATACATTTCTTTCATTTCTAAAAAGACGGAGTTGATTATATTTGAAAACTATTCGAATTTAAGAAATATAAAAGACTAGTACTAGGTTTTTTTGAAAGATGACAGCAATTGAAATGAACTAATAATTTGGTTGTAAAAATTTGTATTTGATAAACGTGTCGTATGAGTAATTTTTTTTTTTTTTGCAATACTTTAAGGCTCGGTCACTTCCATCAAAAATAAAATTTAAATTTTTTTATTTTTACAATTTTTAATTATACAACAAATATTTGCTTTGGGAATGCTGAGACCTACTTTTTCCGTTTTGAGTTCCATCCTAGGGTACACACTGGCTTAACGCAATTGCTCCAGAGTTACGACCAAAACGAAAGCCACTGAAGCAACGGATTTGGGCTGAAGCATCATCACGGGTCTGCCCAGCAGTTTTCGCGGCAGACTTGACGAAAACTATACTGGAACAGCTTCTGACGCCGCATTGCAACTACGTCATTCAGCTCAATGCTTCGGCCATGTTGCCACGTGGCACCGTTATGTTGAAACCACATGTCAATTGAGTCCAATTCATCAATTTTGCGCGATTGTCCCTTGCCAAACTCTAATGAATAGGCACCCACTCCCGAAAAGGCGTTGAAAATGTCTAGCTACGGATTTGAGGAGGAGATATTCGCCTTGGCTAGCATTTATAAGCAGTGAATTCAAAGAATTCTGCCAGACTTGCGGTATTAGGTTACGCACTACTCCACCATACTGGACCCAAGCAAATGTGGAAGTTGAAAATATAAACAAATCATTGGTAAACCGTTTGAAGATAGCTTAAAACTACCTTCGCTTTTTTTGACTGTGCTTTATCTTCTCCTTTTCCATGAACCCTTCGCTCTCGCTGTACTTGTCAATTTAAACTATGACACGCTTTTACCTATTTACGAATACTACTTGGCACTTCTTTATCATCTTGATAAATCATTACAGAACCTTCCTTTCACAAAATAGCGCGACAGTAGGAAAGGACGGAATTTTATTATTTTGAGACTAGTTTGAAAAGTTGTGTCGAAATCGGCAAGAGATTAAGTTCCAAATTTGAATTCGGTATCGGGAAAGCATATGATTTTCTTCTTCTTGCCCATCTCTACTTATCACTGAAGGCAGTATGTACGTAATTGAGGAAATGTACGACGAGATAGTTTAAGCATTCCTTATTAGTAGTTAGGATAAATATTGAGAAGGAGACAATGATTTAGTGGATAGATATGGGAGTTGGTGATAAGGTTCTGTTAGAGAATGTGATTTTTCTGCACGAGCTGACTTAAAATTTTGACACTACTAGAGTATAAATAATAAATAAGGTGTGGAAATTAAATATGGAGGAAAAACTCTACTAGGTATGGCTACTCATCTGAAAAGAGTCCATTTCACAGGTACCAGCTGAGCAACAAACCCAACATAGAGTACAGTGGATACAACGGATAAACCTTCCGTAATTAATCATCTCACAATCAAAGAAGAGGTGTAGTAACTAAGTACGCTACGGGATACACTTCAAAACAAACACTTGAAATAAATGTGTATAAATAATGTTTAGTCTAGTTCGGCCAGCAAATAAAAATAAAAGTTAATTTTTCAAGGTGAATTTGCAGCTCTTAACGTTCATTGAACCCAAAAGGAGCTAAAGAACAATTATGGACATTTCTCTCTCAGAGCATAAATTTTAATAATATTAATAATTCGACAAATTGCAACTGCTTTTGTTTCTCTATTCATGTGTAAGAATATTCATACTCCTCTTTAGCCAACGCCTGCCAGAGAAAAAAATGTGTTATAGAATATAATTTACCTTTAACTTAAATAAGAACAAGATGGTCACAAAATTTTGAGAACAAATGTTCCAAATGTTTTTGAAATGAGTAAAGTTGTTCTCCATCGGCTAATATTGGCTTTCAGCAACAACAAAACCGGTTTTCAACAGAGAGATATACAAGAAAGAGAGAGAGAGAGAGAGAGCGAATAAGAGCGAATTGGCTCTCTTTTTGATTTCTCTCTTGCCCGCCCAACCAAGCATAAGTAGCCCTCTAGACGTGCATCTACAAAACTGTTCAATGGCGGAATGGGCTAGCGTGTCATTCCATACGTTGAGTGCGTAAGGTACCGGGCTCAAGTCGCAGTCAAGTCCGAACAAGTTTTTCTAAAAACTAAAATTAAACGAGGTCAGGTGGGAGTGGGAATTCTGATCAGGGCTGCAAAGCGGTCGGAAGGCTGAGTCGAAGACTCCGATTTTTTAGGGAAGACCGGAACCGAACCTGAACCGGTCAGGTTTTTATTTTTATCTAACGGCCCGAACCTGAACCTGAATCGGAGCAAAAAATAGTTAAAAATGGGTTCGGTTCCAAAATTATGAAATTTGTTCTAGATGCTATAATTTTTAACTTTGCCATTTTCCAATATATCTAAATGCACATAGGGGTAAAATAAATGGTGAATTTAAAGAATCCGCCTTTTTTGAATTTGCCCGATATTTAGAACAATGTAGCCCAAAATGGTGCTCCATATCACTGCGGTTATTCGGCTGTCGAGTATCGCCCTTAGTGACATGCAATAGCCCATTATACCATCATAAATAACGATTTTAATAAAATCTACCGTGCACTTTTTATAGATATTAAAGAGCAAAGGTTTACTTTTCCGAGGTACTCTCAATCCAATTGTACGATTGAAGTGAATTTTTTGCGTTTCCAGTGATCCGGTTCAGAATTTTATCTTAAACCATTAAAAACTTAGATAAAATTATCGTCGTTAAGTGTTGTAACAAAAGTATACAACGTAATCCGGGACTTTATTTAAAAACTGGATATGAGATGATGCTTACGAGTCCCTTATCGTAATATAAAAAATATAAGGGTCTTATGCTGGATTTTTTTCCATGTTTTTTTTTGTACCTGTTTCTATTCCACCCAAAGAGGAAATCCACACCTGGTCCAAGTGCAATCAAATTTTTTCCAAGTTGAGTTAAAATCTTCTTGGAAAATCGAACAATATCAACTCAACTTCAGTTTTTGCGTTCTCAAAAAGTTGTTCTTAAAGTGAGAACATTGTACCACAAATGAGAAAACCCGTTCATGGATAGTTTTTGGTAACGATTGTGCTCGTTTATATTTTTTCCCTCTGTATGCGTTTTCAAAAATACTCGACTGAACATTGGCCAAATTTCGCGGTTCTTCCGACTGTTTGGTCTTCAACTTCTTTTTACCTGTCTATAATTACAAACATACAAAAATACAAACATACAAACTACAAACATACAAACATACAAACATACAAACATACAAACATACAAACATACAAACATACAAACATACAAACATACAAAATCAAACATAGAAAATACAAGCATTACAAGCATCAAACATACAAACATACAAACATACTTTAAAACATTTTCAACAAATCAAAAATTTAAGCTTTAATTGGCGTTCTTAAAATCCAAATTATTAATGTAACAATTTTAACGTTTCCAAATCGGTAAAAGGTTAAAACGGAAGTAAAAGCGTAATAAGATCTTAAAACACCGACAAAATACAACATTTTCAAAATTGTTTCCTCAATCTATCAATAAAATGGGATTCGTTTGCAATTCAGAAAAATTCATCAAATTGTTACATAGTGCTACCATCAAACTCACCATTGAGCCTTTTAATACCAATTAAAAAAAATTGTAGCAATTAGAAGTAAAACAAAAATTGCATCTAAAATTTTTGGCAGCAATTTTTGTTTAAAAATAGATCAATTTAAAGCCAAGGCCAATTGCTTGGCACTCCATTATCCTCTTATCTAAATGAGAGGAGTTTGTCCTGTTGCGTTAGGTCAACTTAATAAGATTCAACTCAAACTGTTTACCCTTCTACCTCTCCTCTTTGGCCTTTTGAGGGATAACTGTTGGCAGTTGCCTTCAACTTTGTAGACAAATGCTGCGATGCTGGGCCACGCCCAGAGCGATGGCTTCCACCCATATTTCGGGTCTAATTTCGCAACTACATATCCTTAGTTTACTCTAGCCCACAGCATACATGTATTACATGTAAATGGCAGGATACTCACACACACACACACACACAGCGCATAGCATATCCTCATTAATATGCTGACATAATATGCATTTATGGCGTCTGTTTCAGTGTATTTGTGCAGTCAGCTACGGCTACATAACTGTAATTATGTAACTAAGGCAGTTAGTTGGCAAAAGCCTCAGGAATTAACTGGATGCGCAAGGAGAAGGCTTAAATATTGCACAATTTTCAGAAAATTAGCAGATTGTTTTTAGACTGCCATCCATTTGCTGGTCCATGATCCCGCAATTAATCATGAGTCCATATTTCGACACTCCCTTAATGCACTGGCATTATAAATAAAATATTGAGGGGTTTTTCGATTGCATTCAATGAAGCATGACAACCCCAATCCCCGCCCAGCCAGATAAGTAAACATGTGTCAATAAATAAAACCATTTAGTAGGCGCTTTGTCGTCAATATTGTCTGCTTCTGGTGGGGTGTTGACATAAAAACAACAAATGAAGCGAAAAACTGGCAAAAGGCTTTTAAAATTCACTTAGAAATCAACAATCGCATTTATTTGCCTCGTTTTTCTTTCAAGCCACCAAGGACGTCGTACTCTTTTTTTATGAATCAATTTTGCTTGTTTTGTAGTGTCGCCAAATCGGTTAAATGGCTCAAAAGTTTGAGATAAAAATATTCCTGCTTAATTTTTCCGCTCGCTTAGCTTTCGGTTGTCTCCAGGCTTCGCGTTGCTTGGCCGTGTCACGTGCGCCCGTAAATAGGCAATCAATGGTCACTGCTTCTACTCAAAAGCACTGCCCAAGTTTCATAGTTTTTCATCCACAAACAACAGCTTTAACCACTTAATAGCCAAATTCAATATTATTACAATTTTCCACTTGCCCGCGTACCAAAGGCGGCACATTGGGTTTTTGGAGATCTGGTCAGCGTTCCGGCTGACAGCAGTGACCGAAAAAAACTTTTGCAATTCAATAAAAATGCAAATTTTTTTGTGCAGTTGGTTGCAATTTTTGGCAGTTTTCATTTTCGTTTTCTTTTTTTTTTTTTTAGTTATTTTATTGTTTTCTTTTTGGTATATCTTGCTGCGACAGTTTTGTGAAAGTTATGACAAAATGGGCGCGATTTTATATTTCGGGCATCGGTTTGTTGTTATGCACTTTATTGAGACAGAGTTTGCTAAGTTTTGTAATAAGAATGAACATTGGAAAGGGCTTGAGAAAATTATAAATTAAATACTAAAAATTACACAAATTATTCTTTTCTTAATTTTTAAGAGAGAAGCAACAAACCTGCTGTGAAACAAATTTTTTGTTTTTCCGATTGACTTGAAACTTGGTCTGCAGTATACAAAATATTTTGGAAAATCCACCCAAGAGCGAAATTCCATTAAAAAAAATAGGTTTGAGTGTCGTGAACACTCACGAGGCTTTGATGTGAAATTTGATGTTAAATTTAAGAGCTGTTTAAGGGTTGTTTAAGGACTGTTTAGTCACTGTTTGGACACTGTTAGGACACTGTCACTGTTAAGTCACTATCAAATCACTGTTTAGTCACTGTTAAGTCACTGTCAAGTCACTGTTAAGTCACTGTTAAGTCACTGTTTAGCCACTGTCAAGTCACTGTCTAGCCACTGTCAAGTCACTGTTTAGTCACTGTCAAGTCACTGTCTAGTCACTGCTTAGTCACTGTCAAGTCACTGTTTAGTCACTGTTTAGTCACTGTCAAGTCACTGTTAAGCCACTGTCAAGTCACTGTTTAGTCACTGTCAAGTCACTGCTTAGTCACCGTTAAGACACTGTCAAGTCACTGTTAAGTCACTGTTAAGTCACTGTTAAGTCACTGTCAAGTCACTGTTTAGTCACCACCACTTTCCCTCCAGTTTTCCACCTCTTTCCGCCCATTTTCATTCCTCTCTCCTGGGACACTCCGTTAAAACAACAACACAAAACATACTAAAGTCAGCGTCACGTGACGCTGAAATCAAATTTTACTCCTACTAAAATCTTCCGTACCGAAATTAAAGATGTTTCACATCAAAAACTGCATGCAAAAACTATTTTTCATCCGATTGGCTTGAAACTCGGCTTGTAGGGATAGTATGCGAAATAACGTGCAATGCCACGACAAGTATGTAATGTGTAGAAAGAGAGAGTGGTGGTAATGTGGTGGCTACAGTGGCACTGGATTATCCCCGGCTTGTTGGTCGTCGGCTAGCGTAGGGTTCACTTCATTTAATATAGGCCGCTTGCTCACATATGAGCACAAACATTTATGGCCTTAGTTGCGTATCTTGGTGTAGAGATATGGCTGTGCAGGTGTAATGCAACAGCAGATGCCCATCCTTCCAATGATGTAATTTAGACGTTCAATATATTTATGGAAACCATCTTTATTAGTCGAAAGATCATACACCACTGTTTTGCTTATTCTAAGTCAAGAAGCTATGCTGCCAGGAAAGCTGACGGCAGAGCGGTTACATTATGTATTTTATGTTTACACAACGCTGAGGGCTGCGCTGTGAGAGAGAGAGTGTTATGTGCACATAGAGGCGGCGCATGTTGACAGCGCAACAGGCTTAAGGCAAAATATGCTGACAATGCATTTATGAGTTGGTTCCCCAGTGAATGATCATATTACTTTTGCACTTGAAATGTGCTTGGGTCTTTTTGGACATTGCAACAAAGTGTATACAATGTGTATTTATGTATTTAATGAAATGTACTGAGTACAGTGGGTACTCTATATGTGTGCATATCACATCTCCCTCCTTTTGAAAAATAACGTAATAAAATGAAGTTATTTTAAGGGTAATTAGAATTTAATATTATTTTGGTATGTATGTGGGTATTACGAAATATATTTTTTTGTGTTTTGTGAATATATATATTTGTATTGTTAATTAAGTATGAAAGTGTGCAATTAAAAGTTTTTTAAAAGAAATGTATTAAAATATATTAAATTATAATGTTCTAATGGGGTAGAAGAAAATATATTCAAAAAAATCTTTGTTTTTTTTTTTTTTTTTTTTTTTTATATATTTGATATTTTATCGCATGCATGCCGATAAAATAAATGTATATTCTTCAAATAAATGTATTAATATGAATTATGAAATGAAAATTTTTAACCTATCCTTATGAACTGTTTGTTTTTTATTCTTACTGTCGGAAATGATTATATTATCTCTATCTTCTATTTTTATTACTTTATAGGGACCTAAATAGCTACTATCTAATTTATGACCTGTTTCGTTTTTTAATATAACGCGGTCTCCTATTTTTAAATCAAAATCATTAACCTTTAGGTCGTATTCTGATTTTCGTTTTCTCTTGGCTTCTTCAAGCATAATTCTTGCTCTTTTATATGCTATTTCTAATCTAAATTTTGTTTCCTTAGCGTAATCTTCTATATTGTAGAGTGGACTTATATTATCTATGCTATTAAATTTTACTGCGGGTGTTGGGTTCTTTCCAAATACGAGTTCGTAAGGGCAGTAGTTGTGTACTATCGATGGTGTTGTATTAAAACAATAAACAAAGTATTGTAACCATACATCCCAGTCAGATTTGTCTACTGAAATATATGAACGTATATACTCGTTAAAAGTTCTGTGACTGCGTTCAACAGTACCTAAAGTCTGGTGATGGTGTGCTGCTGATGTTATATTATCGATCCTGAGATATTTGCATAGATCGTTAATTACTGAATTTTTATACTCAGTACCCATGTCCGTAATGAACGTCTTCATAGGACCGTACTTAAGAATAAAAGATTCAAAAATAGCTTTTGCTACTGTTTTAGCACTTTTGTTTGGAATTGGTATTGCTACGAGATACTTTGTTAAATCACATATGAGTGTAACTGCGTATTCGTTTCCATTTTCAGATTTGGGTAGTGGACCGATTGTGTCGACAACAACACGGTCGAATGCTCTATTTGGTGTTTGTGTAATTGTTAGTGGGGTCTTTGTATGCGTTGTCGTCTTTGACTTTTGGCATTTTTCACATTTACGTATGTACTCTTTGATATGACGAGTCATATTTTTCCAATAGTAATGTCTTTTTATTTTTGTGAGTGTTCTTGTAATGCCTGAATGACCGCCTTGAATAGGATCGTCATGGTATTGAGACAGTATTGCTTCTTTTTCATTTTCATTATTTATTTGGGTCACCGATTGGAGTAGCGCTACTCTTAAGTTCTTTAAATATTTGTTGCCCATATTTTTGAAACTATCTATTGAAATTGATTCAAAGATTTTTTCACTCGGTGCCACTTTGAGTTGGCTGATACCATATATACCGGCTTCTGTTTCAAGCCTTTGGAAAAACTGACCTAAATCAAGATTTCCATTGGTGTAAAGGTCGCTAACATCAATTCTAACTTGGACTTTCTTTCCATGCTTGATAAAACAATTTGTGGATGTTAGTCGCAAGGTCACTACATTTCGTACATCGTCGTTTTTAATGACGTCATATACGTTGGGCTTAGAAGCATTGTTAAGAATTTGCGGTTGCAAGGTTTCTTTTTTATTTTCATTTTCATTCTCTGCGCAGAGTGTTTTCTGTCTCATTTGATTTCTTGTAGTGACTTTAAGTATACGATTCTGTATGTTTTTAAGTTCTTCTATCGAAATTCTCGATAGTGCGTCTGCAACGAAATTATCTTTTCCCTTTAGGTATTCTACTGTGAATTGGTACTCTTCTAATTCTAATCTCATTCGAGTTAGTTTTGAACTTGGGTTTACCATTGAAAACAAGTAAGTGAGGGGTCTGTGGTCGGTTTTGACAGTAAAATGTTTGCCATATACATATGGACGAAAATGTTTTATTGCCCAGTGAATAGCTGTTAATTCTTGTTCTGTTGTATTTTTATTGCTTTCACCCTTAGTGAATGAGCGTGATGCGTATGCAATTGGAAGTTGAATTCCATTATAATTTTGTGTTAAAACAGCACCGCATGCGTGCTTACTAGCATCCGTTATTATGCAAAATTCTTTGCTGAAGTCAGGATATTGTAGTAGTGTAGGATTAATTAGTTGGTTTTTTAGATATTCAAATGCCTTCTGGCATTGATCGGACCATTCGAATTTTACATTCTTTTTACATAATCTCGTTATGTGACGTGAGTGATCGGAAAAGTTTTTTATAAATCTTCTGTAGTAATTGCAGAATGCGACAAATCGTCTAGCACTGTCTGCATCTGTTGGAACTGGATATTTTTGAATAACATCATATTTTTTATCGTCAGGTAGAATACCTTTATCAGTGCATTTATGACCTAGGAAAGTTACTTCATGCATAAAGAAGGAACACTTTTCAGGATGTAATTTAAGATTATATTTTCGACATAGATCAAAAACGTTGCTGAGGTTTTTAACCATATGATTTTCGGAACAACCGATTACTATTAAATCATCCATGTATAGAAAAGCTTGTGATGGTTCTAGGCCTGAGAATGCAATTGTCATCATTCTTTGAAATGAATTTGGAGCTATTTTTAAGCCATATGGTAATCGTGTGAAACGATAAGAGCCGTTGCTCGTTGAAAACGAAGTGAGATTTCTTGAACTTTCTTCTAGTTCAATTTGATGGAATCCAGACATTAAGTCTAAACACGAGAAGTATTTGGCTCGGCCTAATTGATCGAGTATATCGTCAATTCTTGGTAGCGGAAATTTATCGGACAGTAATTTTTTGTTTATTTGGCGGTAATCAATTACTAAACGCCATCTTTTTTCTGTAGAATTGGGCAAAGATTTTTTGGGAACAAGTAACAGTGGGCTATTGTGTTCTGATACCGATGGTTCAACTATATTATCTTCGATTAGTTTTTTGACTTGTTTTTCGACTTCCTCTTTGTGACTATGTGGTATTCTATAGTTTTTTATGTAGACTGGTTCATCATCTTTTTTTCTTAATGTTTGTTTATAAAAATTATTTGTGGTTATTGCTTCGGTTTCAAGTCCGAATACGTCGACATATTTTGTGCATAACTCTGTCAAAGTTGCTTTGAATAGTGGTGGAAAATTTTTAGATAGTTTTTTCATTACTTGTTTTTCTCTTTCTTGTGTACTGATGTTGAATATTTCATAGTCTTGTAATGACTCAATTTTGACTTTATTGAGATTAACCATTACTGTATTGTTAGTTGTATTTAAAACTCGGACGTAAGCATTTTTTGAAGTTGTTATTGTGTTTGCAATGTATATGCCATCTTTTATTTCTTGATTCGGTATGAGAATATGTTCATCTTTTGTAATCACATTTATTTGACGGACTATTTCGGATCTTGCTGGTAGAATGGTGGCATTTGAATCGTTTGAATGGATAATTGGGATTGAAATTATAGTGTCAATATTGTTTGGACGGAGGTCAAATCTGTATTCGTATGGATTTATATCTAATAAGCCATTGTAATTTTCAATGAAGTCCATACCAAGGATGCCATCACCTGGTATAGGAAAATTGGGTGATACCAAATGAAAATTATATGGTATTATATAATTGTCTGTTCTTAGTTCAACGAAAGCTAAACCTTTTGAGTTGGTTATGCCTTCACCTATTCCTGATATTTTAATGATGTTACTTTGATCTACATTTGTATAGTTATCAGAGTTTTCTTTTAAAATTGATATGTCTGCTCCTGTGTCGATTAGTAGAGTAAGATTTTTATTTGTGTTTTCATTTTTAATTTGTATAAAAACATTAAGTTTTGGGTTGATGCTGAATATGGTTTCTATTGGTTTTGAGTACCTAAAGGTGCTTGTTGGTTTTCCGAATTTCCTTGAGTAATTCGAACATTATTGTTGTTTCTGTTGTTATTTTGGTTTTGGTTGCCTCGATTTCCATTACTGGAATTTCCTCGATTGGCATAATTATTGTTTTGATTGTAATTTGGGTTGAAACCTCTAAAATTTCCTGAGAAATTTCCACGGCCTCTGTTGTTACCTCTATAATTATTATTTTGGTTATTGTTGTTGGTATTTGGGAAGTAACCCCTTCCTCGGAAGTTACCTCGGAAGTTATTACCTCTGTAGTTTTGTCTGTTTTGGGTGTATAGTACTGTGCTGGCATTTCCTGTCATTTCTGTACTACAATGTATATATTTGGTAACGGCTTCATTCATTGTTTTGAATGAGCCTGCCTCAAGTATGGTTTTTAATTTACCATGCTCACAATTTCTGATCATAGTTGTTATGGCTTCTTTGGTGCTGAAAGTATCTGCATGTTCTGTACTTAAGCCTTCATCTATATATGATGATTCTAACAATTTACGCAAGTTTTCGATTTCGTTTGTGAATTGTGTGGCTGTTTTTCCTTTTTGGAAAACGTTAGCCATCTTGGCTTTAATTACATCTGATGATTCGCCAACAATTGTTGCTTTCAATTTCTGAATGATTGCAGTTATTGTAGTTTCGTTTTGGACTTTGTAGAGGGTTGAGCCAATTATTTTTGATTTTATGACTTCAACAGCAATATTTTCGTATGTTCCTTTTGTAAGGTTTATCAAATTTAATGCTGTTAAAAATCTTTGCAGATGCAATTTTTTTCCGTCGAATTCCGGAATTGCTTGAGAAATTTCTCTTATGTACGCCCTGTCGGCGCTTGATGTGTCTGTCATTGTGTATGGTTTTTGTTCGATTACACTAGAAGTTGAATTCGAATCTTCTTGATCAGACAATTCAGGTAATGTTATTACTGCTGGAATTGTCAAATCGTGTAAATCTTTTTCGTCTAGTTCTGTTTCTGATTCATCATCAGAATCAATTATTTGATCTATCAATTCTGGTTGTTCACCGGTTTCAATTGTTAGATCTGTATTTATAATAGTTGGAATTGAAATATCCAAATTATGTCTTGTTTTTACAGTTATTAAGTTTAATCTTAATTTGATTAAAACTTTAGATACCTTAGACCAATGTTTGTTTGTTAATTTATCTTTATGGTCGTAGATGATTTTTCGTGCTTGGTTAAAGCAATTTACCAGTATGGTTGCGTGTTTTTTGACAGTAACCTCTTGTACGATTCTATTTTGGGTTAAGCATTTATAAGATTTTTTCAAACTTAGATCTAATTTCATTTATATTATTTGCAATTTCTTGCCATTCCATAATAAAGTGTTATGGACAATAATTTTATTCATATTATTTATTTTTTGTTTTTTTTTATTTTTCTTAGAAAATTATTTTTGTTTCATTTTTTATCTCTTTTAGTATTTTTTTTTTTTTTTTAAAAGAGATGTATGTTCTTTTTGATCTATGAATATTATTTTTATCGTTCTTGCTTTTATTTTAGACCTTGATTTTATACTTTATCTAGGTCATTTGCCCTACTTATGTACCTTCTCTTTATTATTTTGTTGTGCTTAACATATAATGTTAGCAGAAACTGGCCTACGCTTGCTATTGTTAGTATTAATAGTAAAATCCACAGAGATTGTATGTCATCTGTGTGATCTATTATCTTTACATTATTTACCACGTTGGCCGTATTGTCCTTAGACTGGTTGTCTTCTGAACCAAACCAACCCATGGTTCATGGTGTGATAAAATATCAAATTTAATATGGTTTAAAATTTATTTTTGAATATATTTTGGTTTTTTGTCTTATTTTGTTGGATTTTGTGATTAATTTGTTTTTTTTTTCTCTTCTTTTTTTTTGAACTATATATATATTCGCAAATTGAAAAATAATATTGTTTTTTTTGTTAAAGAAAAAGGAGTTCCCTATTACGTCGTAAGACGGGGAGAAGTTGTTTTGAGATTAATTACATTTTTCCCTACCTAGTTAAAATTTTTCGAGCCGTTCTCATGGACAGCTCAAAAGTACAATGGGTCTTACAATTTTTGACTTAATATAATTTACATTTGATTTTACATTACATTATTTTAGGTTTAATATTTTTGCTTTTGTGATTTTTATTTTAAATTTAACCTAATTCTGCTTCTCGGTTATTCTTTGATTGAAGTCAGGACCCTTTAGCATCTCGGTTAGTCTTTGATTGAAGTCAGGACTCTTTAGCATCTCGGTAAGTCTTTGATTGAAGTCAGTATTCTTTAGCATCAGCTGGGCGTCGCCGGTCTTTGGCACGCTGATGCTCCATCGATGGCGTAAGAGACGGTCTGCCCCTCACGCTTGTTGTTTTCAGCTGCTGATGTCCTGGGCCTATGGGCTCAGGCGGTACCGGTGCCGGTCTTCGCACAGGTGTGGTCGTTGTAATTGTTTAGTTACTTGCTTTTTGGTTTTCATTGGGGTCCTTGTGACTCCTTTGTCACGGTCGCCATGTAACGTGCAATGCCACGACAAGTATGTAATGTGTAGAAAGAGAGAGTGGTGGTAATGTGGTGGCTACAGTGGCACTGGATTATCCCCGGCTTGTTGGTCGTCGGCTAGCGTAGGGTTCACTTCATTTAATATAGGCCGCTTGCTCACATATGAGCACAAACATTTATGGCCTTAGTTGCGTATCTTGGTGTAGAGATATGGCTGTGCAGGTGTAATGCAACAGCAGATGCCCATCCTTCCAATGATGTAATTTAGACGTTCAATATATTTATGGAAACCATCTTTATTAGTCGAAAGATCATACACCACTGTTTTGCTTATTCTAAGTCAAGAAGCTATGCTGCCAGGAAAGCTGACGGCAGAGCGGTTACATTATGTATTTTATGTTTACACAACGCTGAGGGCTGCGCTGTGAGAGAGAGTGTTATGTGCACATAGAGGCGGCGCATGTTGACAGCGCAACAGGCTTAAGGCAAAATATGCTGACAATGCATTTATGAGTTGGTTCCCCAGTGAATGATCATATTACTTTTGCACTTGAAATGTGCTTGGGTCTTTTGGACATTGCAACAAAGTGTATACAATGTGTATTTATGTATTTAATGAAATGTACTGAGTACAGTGGGTACTCTATATGTGTGCATATCACAGTAGTTTTAGTGTGAAGAAAAACTTTTTGTTTTCAATGCTATCTCTCCCAACCTTGTACAGATAATTTATATGTAAATTTCGTCAAGTTTGATTTAAATCGGATGACTATAGCATATAGCTACCATAGGAACGATCGGTCCAAAATGTAGTTCTAGTGAGAAAAACTTTTTGATAAATATATCGTATAGCCATATATCAAACGGCAGCAATAAGAGGATATAAACTCGGTACAGCCGAGTACCCCTTTTCCAAACTTTGTAATCAATATTATATAATACCAAACAATTCTGTCAAGTTTCATCAAAGGATGATTCTAGCATAAGCGCCAAGGAACAATCGGTCGAAAAACTAGTTTTAGTGAGAACAACTTTTTTTGTTTTCGATGCTATCGCCTCCAACCCTCGTATTTATAGTTTTTTGTGCTTTTACATAATTTCACCGAAGTTTTATGCAAATCGGGCAACTATATAGTATAGCTGCCATACAAAACATAGGTCTGAAAAAAAGTCTTAGTATGAAAAACTTTTTGTTTTCAATGCTATCGCTCCCAAACTCTTTACTGATCAATATGATATGCTAACACACAATTTTGTCAAGTCTGATCCAAATCGGATGACTATAGCATATAGCTGCCATAGGAATGATCGGTCGAAAAAATAGTTTTGGTGAAAAAAACTTTGTTGTTTTCAATGGTAGCGTGTTTGTACGTTTCAGTTATAAATATTATCTGTCTCCACACAATTTTGGAATAGAAATATATCTTGCTCCAAAAGGGTATATTAACTTCGGTAAGGCTTAAGTTTGCTTCCTCTCTTTTTTTTATAATAACTCTTTGTAAGTTCTGTGGCACCTACAAATATTTCGAGAGATTTACAAACCAACCGTTGGCAAATTCTAGAGATTTCTGTGGCACCCTGTTTTATCTTATCTTATGCTTTACTCTTCTTATATTTCCTTTGCATTAGCTCACCCAAAAAAATTTGTATCAATATCACTCTGATACACGTTGTCTCAAATCATAACTGAAACTAGTATCATTTTTTTCTATCAATGCAAACCTAGAAAGTGTTAGATTGAAACTTCGATTATTTATTTGATGCGCGAAGTATTAATTTGAAACTAAATAATTTTTTTTTTTATTTCGAATTCGAAGAATGTTTGAATTGTAAAACGAAGCATGCCGAACGTAGCACAAGCGATGCTTGACATGTCACATTTTGTGATTTTACTTTTAGTGTAAACAAATGTGTACTTAGTTAAAAGTAAAGGCTATGGAGGACCCTTTCCCAGACGACGGTTTGAAGATAAATAAATGGATTTTAAATGGCGCATATTTGCAAGGTAAGTATAAGCAGCTGAGTATTCATTTCGTTTTTTGAAAATATATGTAAATAACAAATGTAGCTCTCTAGACAGGACACACAACAAGCCAGAATGCTGCTGTGAACTTTTTAGCGCTTTGCAAGACAACATACAATGAGAGAGGTGCGAAACCAAGAAAGCTACAGGTACAGGCGTTTTCGCGTTTTACTCAAAGGTCTCTGAAGGAGTAAACGGCTACAAAGTACGGCAGGGTTCCCTTAGAAGAGAGCGCGAAAATGTGACTATATCTCCCTAAACACACAGGAATTATGTTCGTGCCCCAGGGTCTATGGCTGGGGAACTCTGATGTACGGGTTCGAGCAAGAGGCATACCAATATGGAGACTTCTGGTTAAGCAACATTCGCATGGACACGAGGAGAGAAAATGTTTCCACTTAGAGGTGTCCACACTTGACGAATTCAATTTAATAGTGTAAATAAATTACAATTTTAATAGAGTTTGAAATAAACAAATTTTTATAAAATGTTTGTTTTAATTTTAATGGCAGATTATAATGAACTGAATTTATAGTACAAAGATAAGAAAAAATATTAAATTAATAAAAGCTAGTATCAAAATGAATCAAAAGTTTGATATTTGAATTATTAAATTAATAAGACCTAGTGTCAAATTGATACTTAAAAATTAATACAATAAAGTGTCAACCTGTTAATTAACAGATCATTAAGATTAATGTTAACATATTAAGATTATACTCAATAGTTTCAAATTGATGTCTAAATGACATCGATATAAAAACTAAACGAAATATTGGAAATACAGTAACTGACATTCCCTTAATTATTGCTAAATGTTGCTGCCAAAATTTCCTAATAAATTTTGTGCCAAAAACTCTCATCTTTGGCCCATAGTGCACAGTTCTTGTGTGCTTTATTTGTCTGGTTGTGCTTGGGGCGCCTTGTTGTTAACCTCATAATTTGCCGACCCCCCCTGCTCTTTTTAATTTGGAATGTTTTTAATTAGCCAAACATTTTTGCCCACAAAAAAAAAAAACATAAACTAATCTTTCTTTATTCACCCAGATATGCATCCGATGGTGAGGAACAGCCCGTATTGGAGTCCATGCGAGATTATCTAATAGGCACCATACAAAAGACCTTTGAAGTGGGCTTGGATCAAGCCGAGAAGCTGTACCACGAGCTGTTGCAGTGCACCCGCAATAAGAATTTGGTAAGTGGCCATTTCACTGCCCCAACTGGGACTAACTGGGAGGGCAACTTTCCAATCACTTGGGACTTTAACGCTTACCGATTTCAATTTTTAATTAGCAAAGTAAAAGTGCCAAAATAATTAGGCTACGAAATTCAATTGAACGTGTAATGAATTTCAAATCACCGGCAGACAGTTTCCCCATTTCGCTGCTCTTCCCGCAGATGTTATTAAGATTTTAATTGGTTTTTGAATAAGCAGCATCCCCCTGGCTGCTGGCTGGCCTAGGCAAACAAATTTCCGTACAACATTAAGAGATACTTAAGTTTTTTTTTTTTTTCGCTCTGGCAGATTACCGTCTTTCGCATACAGGAAAAGCCCGAGGGTGAGGCTCAGGAACTGGATCAGACCATTTTAACGGCGCTGTTTAAGTCGCAGCATCTTAGCCCGCCGGAGCAATTGAGTTTGGCACTGACATGGAATCGCGTGGACATAGCACGTAGCGAGATATTTGTGTATGGCCAGGAATGGCCGAATGGTGGGTTTGCCTTTGCCTTTGCCGTGCTTCAAATTTCAATAATTTGCTCTCATTGTTCCACTCATGGCTTTAGGCGCCCTGGATGAGGCCATGATGCAGGCACTGGAACATGATAGAATCGATTTTGTCAAATTACTCTTGGAGAATGGCGTTTCGATGAAGAAATTTTTAACAATTCCGCGCCTCGAGGAGCTCTACAATACCAAACACGGTCCGGCCAACACATTGGGGTGAGTAAATGTAACTGCGGTCCTTTTATCCTGACTGGAGTAAGGCTTTTTTTTGTTATCTTTCTCTGCAGTTATATACTGCGCGATGTGCGTCCGCATATACCCAAGGGCTACATTTACACGCTCCACGACATTGGCCTGGTGATCAATAAACTAATGGGGGGAGCCTATAGGTAAGTCTTTATGCACTGAGTGCACATTTATGCTTCGCCCTCAACTTGTTGCCAGGATTAAATTTTATAATTCAAGCTGAACTTTTGCCTTTAATTATGCCGCATTAACATTTTGGCAAGCAAAATTGTTGCTGCTCTTTGCTTAAAATTTTAGTTGCTGCAGCTTTGTGGCGTAATTTTCTTTAATATCCCTTTATCCGTGGCGGTTTCTTGTTCAACAAAAAGCGGGGTTAACCCTTCAGAAATTGTTTGAGGTTTCAATAAAAACTCGTTGCGCGGTTATTGCGGTCAAAGCAAATGGAATGGGTTCCCGGAAGTTTCAATCACTCAATTTAATTAAAACTCAAATGGACAAAAAAAAAAAAATTGGGGGCCTGAGGAAAATAAATAAACGTTTTTGTTTTCAGTGCGAGGGTTAGGCTTTTCGAGGTGGAAGCTTAAAGTAAATGCCTCCTAAGTGTTCACTTGAATCGAGCATTAAAAACAGACTTAAACTACACCTTGTTGTAGCTTTCTCATAATCCTTTTTAGGTAAGCAAAAGTGTGTGAACTTTCTCCACGAGTGCTGAAGTGGCAATTTGAGGGAACTTTGAGACAGAGTTTCTCAAGCAGGAGAGAAGAGAAAGTATGCGAACGGCAAACGTTGTTTTGCTTTATAAATTGTTTCTAGTCTATACACAGGGTGGTGCATTTAAAAATTTGAATTTAAATGCAGGCTCCCTGATGAAGGAAAATTTGAAATAAAATGAAGTTTTATTTTGGATGAGCAATGATGGCCAACACAACCCAGATTAGCAACCATCGGAATTTAATTTTGCTATAAAAAAAGGCTCGACATTTTTCTAAGGTTGAACATTTATGGGAAAGGGTGGGTTCATGTCATTTATTTATGAAAATAATTTCGGTCAAATGACCACCACGGCTGACTTGGCAATGTTTTCAGTCGTGTGCACCGGACGAGTACGTACACGGGTTGATTTATTCACCAACATTCCAGTTTCACGAACTCGCTTTACGAATTGATCCACAAATTGAGGTTTTTTCAAATTTCGCACAGTTTGAGTCAAGGACTCACCACTTTGAAAATTTTTTTTAATATTTCCCAACTGTGTTTTGCATTTGGCTGGCTTGAGGTCGGTGGAGAGTTACAATTCAATGTAATCAACACAAATCAACAGAGATTAATTACAACAATTAGGATCTAAGTGGTGGCATGCAACTCGAGAATATAAACCTTGGGGTGCTGCTTTATGCTGATGACATAGTTTTACTGGCAGATGATCCAAAAGTCCTGCAGCAAATGATCAACAACCTGGTGTATGTCAAATGGAACATGATTGTCAACCTCAGCAAGTCTGCCATCATAGTTTTCTGAAGGGGTGGCCCCTTGGCAAGATGTGAGCAATGGAAATATAGGGGGTGAAGCTATAAAGGTAGTAAACGAATTTAAATACCTGGGAATTATTCTTACGCCAAAAACTATCCTTTAAAAAGCACATCCAGGACAGAACCGACTCAGCCAAAGCTAGCACTAACGCCACTTGAGAAACTTCTTCCGGAACAAAGATGTATTAGGAGCAAAATTACCAGGCCGTCAGCAGATCGGTTCAAAGCTATGGGGCGCAAATATGGGGATCGGCCAACTTCGAAGAAGTTGACAGGTTGCAAAATTTTTTCATCAAGAAAATGTTTAGGCTCGCTGACTGCACTCCGAATTATTGCATTCAACTAGAAACCAGAATTCCCTGCCCACATTTTTACTCTCGATCTGCACCGAATACGAATACGAATCAAACAGGTTACCAAACCAATTCTCAAAAATACTGCTAAGGAAAGGTAGGATGGGTTAAATGTTTAAATGATTTTACGTATCAATTTCAACATGGACTGGAACTTACCGTTGACAAGAATGGAGTGGCAGAACAAAACAGAAGTGCTCAAGAAGCGGGATAGAAAGTCACGAACACCAAACTATGTGGAGCAGAGCTTTGAGTAGCGCGCATAGGTTCTATAGATATTTAGGCCATGGCATAGGACCGATCTACTTTAGTCAATCGCTAATGGATTTTAAAGCAAGATGTGATCTCATAATACTAAACAAACATTTGCGAAACGAGCCAACAAATGTACCTTGTGCAACATGAAAGAATGCGAGGACTTAGAGCATTTTATAGGCAATCATACGTTCTAGATTCTTTGGGAAACCCTCACTCGCAAAAATGAAATTATTGCAAGACTAAATGGGGAAGACGATGAAGGCTGGGAAAAATTAGTTAACTACGTCACAAGCGCTTTGTCATATAGGAAACTAATAATTACAGAATTATGAATTTGAGCCAATGAAAATTGGAACACTCTTTGCACCAATCAAGACTTTCGGAAAGGGAAAATATTTAATATCTGGCTCATACTCGAATGCGAGACGAAGAAACAACAAATTTGGTTTTTCCGGGAAAAAAAAAAGAATTTAATAAGCTCATCTGGATCTCCTCTGTCTTCTCTTAAGTCTAGGGGACCACATATGTGCTGTAGGGCGGCTGCGGAAGCAATAGAATGCCGGCCTTGATCAGGTACCTGCTCACAAGAAGTCACTTTTCAAGTTCACTTTTGGGACCATCTTCGCGCACACCTTGCGCATGTTCAAATGCTCCATCACAATGACATGAACCACAGATTTTGGTAAATTTATCATCTGGGAAATTAAACGAACACTTAGTCGACGGTCTGAGTTGAAAACTTTGCTTACACGAGTCACATTGTCGGTGTTTGTCGAAGGTCTTTTAGAACGGTCTTCATCGGCGACCTCTTCCCGGCTTTTCAAAAAGCCGTGGTGCCACTGAAATACACCACTTCTTGCTAAAGCTACATCTGGGTAAGTCTGCTTGATCATATCAAACGTCTCTCTGGCAGATTTACCAAGTTTCACACAAAACTAAATCGCGTACCTCTGCCCGGCTTGCACCACTCACAGAAACACGTCGCTAGAAAATGTCTGTCCTGACTTTCTAGGAGCTCGGCGACAACTGACCAGCTGCTCGTTCGTTAGCTAGGAACGCCCTCTACCAAAGTAAAGTCGCGGCAGAAAAAAATCACTCCTACGAACAAACCCTGTAAATGCTCGATGTACTTGTTGGCGTTGTAGGTCAATTGTTCTGCGTGTGTTAACATCCGTACGGCGTTTCCCGTCATGGCTGTCTGTATCCTGGTGCTTCTTAAGTAGCAATTTATTTGATTATTTAATTTGAATTAATTTGATATAAAATAGCCAAAATTTGATAACAAATGAAAAAGAAAGTGGCAACGCCAGCACACTGCAATTAGGTCATACCGTTATTCGATAGATGCCACTCAGCTGAGTAATGTAAAATCAAATGTAATGTAAAAGCTTCTCTCAAACTCTTTGCGTCTGTGCTTAGAATTTTTCGCACAAGAGAAAGGGACCTACAGTGTAACGCCGAATCCGAACGGCAAAGTACCGCTTCTATTTCCCCAGATCGCTCATCTGAGTAGCTTAACGTCTACTCAGATGCCTTTTTACACGGTCTGACAGCAACTCAAAAGAAAACTCCAGTGAGAGCTTTACTTCCTAGCTCTTATTTGAAACCTTACGTACAAAAAAAAAAAAAAAAAAAAATTTTTTTTTCTGGGTTTTTCAATAGTAGTAGTAGTAGGTTATTTATTTTTTCATTTTTTCAATTTATAGTTTTTTTTAAAATACAGAGTTTACAGTTTTTGATTAACAAAAATAAATAAATAGATAACAATAATACATTTAGCTATGGCTTGTAGCCGTCAGCTTTTCTTTAGAAAATGTACATGGTAAATAGAATAAAATATACGATTAATCAGAAATATTCTGCTATAATGCTCTGCCTATAGAGAGAAGCCTCTTTTAAAAATTGGTACAGCGTGTTCCAGTCGGGTCCGTTTAGGATTGAGATCAACTGATGAAGGTCCAGTTTTCCAAGACGCCAATGGGCAACCCTGATTTCCTGCAGATTGGACAGATTGCGATGAAATGGGTCGTGTCTTCAATGCTGTGAAGATTGCACAGGGAACATACGTTGGGTGTATTTCTATATGATCTATGGTTGAGTTGGAGCAATTCGCAGCGTGCACGGAAAACGAAGGAAATAAGTGATCGGCTGTATTTGTCGTTGAAGTAATTATTTAACCCCAAAGAGAGATTCAGGCGTTTATATAACATCCTGCTAGAGCTGTTGTAGGCTTGGTCAATAAAATTTGCACGATTTCTACAGTCAATCCTCTATAGTAAGGTGAGATTTTTTCCAGGAAGCTTTATCGCATAGGTCAATCTGCAGATTGTGCTCCTCAGCCAAAGCGCGCCAAACGGCAAAGCAGTGAGATCGACGTTCCAATAAAAATTTTGCCGTAGCGTATACCAGGCGACTTTCGGGAAGGTCAAACGTCTTTCTCATGTTTCCAAAATGTGAGCCCAGAGTATACGTAAAAGCGAAGGGAGAACAGTATTCTAGGTGTATTGCTAGTTCCCGAATTACGTGGTAGACGAAAGATTTTGAAAAGAGTCTTTTATTTTATCGAACAAGAGAGCAAACATATTGAACGAGCGTTTCAAACATCGTATTTGATCGGGTGTTATCCGGTATTCCTGTGAGCTTTTAGAATCTCTAATTTTTGCCTGCATGTGGGAGTTCAGCGACATGTTGGAGGACAGAGTAATTCCCCAAATATTTAAAGGAGGTAACCCGTTCGATTATTGCTGAATCGTCATGTGCCATTTCTCATCTGCGGCGATGCGACCTCGGTTGTCTCTAACGACCATGATTTTAGTTTTTTCTGTGTTGACTTCCAGACCCCAAAGGCAGCAGTATGCGTACAGTTCATCTAACATGTGTTGCAGGGCATTTGGTGAGTTTGCCATTAGTACTAAATCGTCTGCGTACGTCAAGAGTTTTACGCGCGAGCCTCCAATTAAAATGCCTCCCGAAAGCGAAGTTGTTAAGTCGTCTATAAACAGCGCAAACAAAAGCGGGCTTAACAGGCACCCCTGTTTGACTCCAGAGTTGTTTGAAAACCATTTAGACAATTGTGAGCCGTCCCATACAGAGGTTGTATTGTTTTCGTATAGTGCCTGAATGACCGTTAAAAACTTCGATGAAACACAATGAACACCAATGTGCTTAGCTTATAGAGAGATTTTAGAGTCCCTTCGACAGAACCATCTAACAAGTTGAAGCGAAACAGGTGTTAATCTGTACGTTACCGTTAGGTGAAAGACACACAGAAGAACGCATTAGCGTTCGTTGTAGTTCCCACATGAATATTCCGTAGACTGGTGATATAAAGGGATCATAAAAACGACTTGAAGTGTGGTAGCAAAAAGTCTGCTGATGATAGGATGGACCGGGAGGCCCTTGAAACAGTACTGTTTACACGAAAACCACTCATAGACAAAAAACACAAAAACCACCGTTGGACAGAGGGTTTTTGGGAGGGCTTTATGGGATCGGAAATTATTCTTTCCCAGAGCATACAAAACGTGTTCGGCTTGGCTTTTATAGGACAAATGCATCATTTAGTAAAGTTGTATATCGAAGCTGAGATCTCGAAGATTTTATAACAAAAGTGTAAAGCTTTTACACAGTCGTCTCTTGCATATGCTACTGTCATCAGCTACTCTGTTGTAAGTAGCGATGATAAGCTTTTTCTAGAGATTTTCTTTTTGACATATTGAGCGCAAAAAAAGCATCTACAAACTGAAAATGATGAAACCTGCAAGCTGCAAACCCCGAATAAAGCAACAGATAAATAAGTTCTTTAAAGTTCTAGTGGCAAGCAAAGCCTATAAAATCTCTGACCCTGACCGGCTTAACTAAGTAAAGGGACACCATATAAAACATGATGTACCCCACAAAAACAAGTAAGGGGAGGAAAAAATAAGAAAACGACATAAAGGAATTAAGAATGAAAAACAAATCGAGGAAAAAACAAAGCAAATGGGGTGAAAAACTAAATGAAAAGGATTGGACCCAACAATAGAATGAAACATAAAAGGACACTTTAGCTGGGCAAGCGTGGAGGGTTTCTCTTTTTGCTCTCCCCAGAGAAAACCGAGCTAAGCTTTATAAATGGAGTGGAAGTATTTTTTTGATAATTGCTTGCAGAATATTTACACAGCTCTTTGAAGAAGCCAAACTTTGGTGAAAGCCTCCTCCTGCTTTTGCTGCTGCTGCTGTTGTTGGCAGTTGCGTCTTAACCTTTTGCATTTAAAATAACTTTCAACTATATTTGATCCCTTGGCTGTCTGTCAGTTTCAATAAACTTATGCTCTGACACCACTTGGCTTCTGGCTTTTGGCTTTTGGCCTTTGTGCTGCATTCAAAAGGTTCTGGCCGAGTTATCTGACAAATGCCCATCTAAATGGCAAGCATTGAACCGGCGCCTAAACAGATGTTTATATTAAATTACGCTTTACGCATTTGGGCTTTTTGCCGGCCGACTGGGCTATTGTCTAGACTCTACCCAATCAAAAACGGCAGCAGGCCTTCTAAACTGTTGCCAATTTGTGAGTAATTAAAAGCATTAAAGTTTTGCCGATTTTCTGTTGGAGCGACAGGCAAACTTAAATTGATTTGGCTTTTATTTGTCATAAATATTTTATGGATCTGCTTTGTTCCTTGTTTTTTTATGTGCTCGTAAAGTCACGGTGTAGGTGCTTACAAATTGGAGGGAAATGTGGCTAAAAAAACTAAATAAACGAGGGCAGAAGGTGACTTTCTGTTTTTTGGGAAACATAAAACACTTTCCGTTCTGTTTCTGTTAGCCTGTTTATGTACAACAAATATAACATGATAGATTCCCATCAAAGTATGCTAGGCTTTGGAATACATATAAGTATTTCAGTGTTAAGGTATTTTAAGACAGAGCCGATGGTCACACTGTATACAGAATGACACCCGAGAACACAGATGTGATTAGACCAGGGGCCGACAAAACACACATGCTCATTTTGGCTTTGCGTGTGTGTGTTTAGCCACGCGAGAGCGCGCTCATTTAACACAGAGTTCCCCAACGATAGCCCCGGGGGCACGAACTTACTTGCCACTTCTTACCGAATGCTTGCCGAAGTCAACCTTTATTGTGTGTTAGAGAGAAACACAGTTACGTTTTCGCGCTCTCTGCTTGGGAAACCCTGATTTAACACTTATTTGTTGTTGCAAAAGAGAGCAGTATTAGCTCGTATACTTTCGGTGTGTTGACGTCGCTGCTGCAGAGTGGTGTTGTATACACAGTAGATAGGAACGTGCCGGACTCTGAGTTAGACAGACGAGACAGAGAGACGAACGAATACTTGTGTTTATAAAAAGAGGGTGACAACCCTAATTGATATGTAAATAGTAACCGTGTGTATATAATATGTAAATAAAAGCCCGAAACGCGAAAAAACCACCCATTTGCACTATGAAAATAAAGATTAATACTTTCATGCATGTAATGGTGATGCAGAAGACAATTGCAACAAAATCTAAACTTAAAACAAGAATAGCGCAACATAAATCAGACCACAAACTCAGACATCAAACAACCATACGAAAAACGGCGCTTACTAAAGGCGATACACTGTATGGAGAGCGGACACTCGCCTCACTTCGAAGCAACAACAATCCTACAGCAAGAAAACCACTACAGCAAACGCTTCACTATAAAGATGTTGTATATTATAGACATACACACTGACAAGAGACTTAGCTACAAAACAGACACGGAAATCTGCGCTCACCTATACATACACTTACTGACCAAACAATATGTCACTATACAACTCCACGCCGAACGGAACAGACGATAAACAATGTATGTAAACAATGTATGCTCCGATACGGAGCTAAATAAATATAAGTGGTGGAAAGTTGATTTGCTTTTGATTTGCTTTCGTGAAAGAAAAGCAGAGCAGTTGGTGGAACGAACCTAATTTCATTTTGATTTGCCTTAATACAATTTACACACGTATTCAATTTGACAGATCCAAAGCAGAATAAAATTGTGAAAGAATTGTAACTTCGAACTTTCTAGGAGAGCTGTACAGATAAGTAACCATGAACATCTTTGACAAAGTCGAGCAGTTCTCTAAGAGAACTGTCACACTAAACGAAAAAACTTGAAATCAACTTCGAAGCTGATTTTACGAAATCAATTAGTATGACCTTAATTTCCTTCCATTTTTGGCACACTGCTCATTTTGTGTGAAGCAGCTGTCATCAGCTGTTTCACGAAATCAAATCGAAAGCAAATCAAAAGCAAATCACTTTCAGGAATACCACTATTGTAATTGGAAATTGTTTTGTAGTGTCCCTGAAGATGGTTTCCGAGAAGCAACCGAAATATATTGGAAAAACAACATACACATTGTGTGTTTTACTTAAGGTCGAGCCTGCAATACTCAAATCCTTTCGGAAAATAGTTATAATTTATTTGTCTTAGAACTAGTTTATTTTAAGCACCTTCCACAGCTCCGACTATCTGAGTGAATGTACAAAGTGGATTATGTATCACAGACCATTAATTTACATACTCTGAACCACATATATCATGATATTTTTGTGGTGTATAAACAGTTTATGTATCAAGGCACAACTGAGCAGGTCTTTTCTGTCTTTGTAGGCTGCTGTTTACATTGATTTATAGTGTAAAACAGGGCTGCAAACCTCCTAAAAATCGGGGGGGTTAACTCCGGGGTTCGAACCTGCCAGTCTTTTTGGGTTCGGGTTCACGGAGGGGGTTAAGAAGGTCGCTGAACCTAGGTTCGGGGTCGAACCGGGGTTCAGGAATAAATTTGAAACAAACTTAGTGCTAATTTCCCTTCTTCCAGATAGCTGCTATGTGTCAGATCTGAGTTAGTTTATGTGACATATGGCTCTATAAAGAAGATGAGAAATCGGCTTTTTAACATTTTATTCATAAATGGAAGTTTGGAGGCTTGGATCGTCGAACGTTTTAGCAGGCTCCATTGGAGCAAAAAATATTAGAGAGGAACTTTGCGCTGCCTCTCAATTTTGCTGGTGCTAAACGATAGTGCCCAAAAAGATACTTCAAAGTGCCAGTAGGAAATCACTGTGGTTAGAGCGAGACGACCATAACCCAAATGTATCCAGAGAGAGCGAACAGCTGAATAAAAAGTATCTAGAGAGCGTAAATAAGAGCGAACAGCTTACAATTTTCTGACAGAAGCGGTGTCGACTGTACAGCTGTTTAAAGGAACTCCCGGTTCTATCATAAGCAGGCTTTGCATATCTTCTGCAAGTTGGCAGAATCCATTGCTATGACTGTTCGGGAATTCCAAAGGCAGCACAAGTGCAAAAACTGAAAATTGCCAATTTGGCAGAAGTCTTTGTGTATGCAATATTTTTTCTTAGTGCTAGAAGTAAAGGACTTAGTTGGAAGCACTAATCACAATGACAATGGGGGTAATCAAGTATTTTTAAAGTATTTATTTATTAATTCCATTTAAATATTATAGAATGAAGCAAAATTTTTCTTTGTAAGCTGTTTTTTATTCCTTTTTAGGCTTGCAAAATATTGGATTTAATTATAGTAAAAAATGTAATCGAACATGTTTTTTGAACCGAACCCTTTTCTACTTTTTTGTTGGCTCCGTTTCCGGTTCAGGTTTAGGAAGAAAAAATTCATCTGCTCCGGTTCAGGTTCGGTTCGGACTTCCCAAAAATTCCGGAATCTCCGACGCCGTTTAAAGTGGGGGTTGGTGTAAACAGTAATATCCTTCACACTGAATCATTTTGACGACAGTATAAACTTGGGTACTGATGGTATCTCTATCCCAAGTACTTTCAAGAAGTGAAGCAGAGTGGAAAGACCAAAAGTTTGGAGTTTGATTAGTTAAATCCTTCTTTGAAGTGGTCAGACGTTTGCGCTTATGATCTAGTATAACTTTTTGAGATGCAAATGTGCAAACTAACTAAAGAAAGCATCAGTTTGAAGCTCGATACAGAGCTCGCAAAAAGTGTTTCCTCGGTCCTCGGTGTTTATTCTCGGACGCCATGAAAAAACGAAACGAAATGACATTTCACCTCTGGTTGTTCTCAACGTACTCATTGCTCAATAAACGAGAGTTTCTTCGCTCTCATTCTGGGTAGAATCAAAGACATTAGAATATGAAGATGAGTAACGCCATACGATTTGGCCCTTCGGCATCTTAGAGATTGTATTGGTCTTTGGTAGAATCTATCAAAAGTGTCTTTTGCGCATGTATGCAAGTGTGTATGCGTGCTTGTGTGTTCCCGTTGGCTCCACTTCCTCTTTTACGTTTTGTCAGCGATGAAATGCAGCAAAAAAAGACACTTTGCGCTGACACTTGGCTCGTTTTGCTCAGTTGCTCATCGAAAGCTATGAAACAGAAATTCCCGGCTTTATTAGTTGACCCTAATTTGCAGTTTAAAAACTCACCGTCTTATCAATCTACCCTCGTTCCCACAATACACACAGTGCATTGTGAATGAACAAATAAATGCAATTACTTTCGAGTTTTTCTTGGTATAGAAATCACTTAAGCTGCAAACAAACAAAAAACATTTCGAGCGACAGAAATGCTGCCTCAGAGTTTTCCAAAAAACATTCAAATTTTATGCCACTGCAAATACACAGCTAAATTACTTAGTCAAAATCTCTCTCTCTCTCCCCTCTCTCGCCCATCCTCCCAACCAGATCCTATTACACGCGTCGCAAGTTTCGCCCCATCTATGCCAAGGTTATGAACAGCTATGCAAATGCCTGCCGCAAGTCCTCGTCCTATCAATACCAACGTTGTGCGGGGGCCAATTCGCTGAGTTTGGTCACAGGCCTCTTACCATTCACCTCGGAGATGGCCCTCTTCGAGTTTCCGTTCAACGAGCTACTGGTGAGTGATGAACTTAAAGATTAGCATCGTTTTAGCCATTGTGTTGGCTTACAGATTTGGGCCGTTCTAACGAAGCGGCAGCAAATGGCCCATCTTATGTGGACGCATGGGGAGGAGGCATTGGCCAAATCATTGGTCGCCTGCAAACTGTACAAGGCCATGGCCCATGAAGCAGCTGAGGATGATTTAGATACGGAAATCTATGAGGAATTGCGTTCCTATGCAAAAGAGTTTGAAAGCAAAGGTAAGTAAGAGAAGGGGGGGACAGTGGGGACATGCTCTAATCGGTTTTGAGTGCTTTGACATAGGCAACAAATTGCTGGACTTTAGCTATCGCCAGGATGCAGAGAAGGCTCAACGTTTACTCACCTGCGAGCTGCACTCGTGGTCAAATCAAAGCTGCCTGTCGCTGGCCGTGGCAGCCAATCATCGTGCTCTGCTGGCACATCCCTGCAGCCAAGTGATTTTGGCAGATCTCTGGATGGGTGGATTGCGTACACGCAAGAATACCAATTTCAAGGTGAGTTTCACTTGATTTTAGTTTTGATTGGAATTTTGTTTCGCGATTTCAGTGAAGCAATTTCCTTTTTAACGAGAAGCCAACTTTATGGAGGTTTTTTTGAATGGAAAGAGTTGAAATGGTATCACTTGCCCCTCTATACTTCTCTTCCACAAGCAAAAGCTTTCATGACGCTTGATTCATCTTGTTAATCCCCTCCTAGTAAGCGTCTGCCTAAAACAGAGCCAGCTTACGGCCGCGTAGACACCCATATAATAAAAGACAATATTTCTCAGCAACAACAACCTCAAGAAATAAAAAGAGCAAACCAATTATTGCCTGCTGATGTGTATGCCTGTCTAATACACACGAAATCAATTGTCCTCCTACAAAAAAATCTGCATTGAAGACGAAGCAATCACAATTTTCTGGTTGCGTTCTTATTTTCAAGAGACAGAAGAGAAAAAGAGTGCTCATATGAAGTTGTTGTTGCACTACGCTTAACCTTAAGCTACGCGTGAGGGCTGTACGGTGTAAAAAAGACTGACCGAAATTAATAACGTTGTTGTCTTTGGCTTTAGACGTATCAAAATTAGTACTCGGGGGTTTACGGCTACTCTGATTTCATTCGGGGGTGGAGGGGCCTGACTTATTGAGGGAAAAACTAAAGAAAATCAAATTGGGTACCGATTTACAGGTTTTTGGGTGCTCTGATATCATTTCTGACAATATTTTTCCAATCGGTAGGAAGGGAGGTGTACTTATAGGGGGGAAAAGGAAGAAAGAGGCGGAGTAAAGCGGCTCTTGACAACGGGGCGTTACTAAGAAAAAACAGTTAACAGTGTTCCTGGTTCCTTAGTGTGACCATCCACAAAGTATGCACATTTTTTAGTGAGGGGAGGGTGGTAGCGGGGGGGTGTGGTTCACTTTTTGCTCATAACTTGAGAGGACCGATCACCGATCTTACATTCTGGGCAAATCTAAAAAATTGTCTATCTTTAAAACTGAGGAGATATAACGTTCCAAGGGGGGGGAGGGGGGGGGGGGGGGGGGGGGGGAGCAAATTTGAAACAAATCGTCAGATAGGGATTGGGGAGATTGTGATCAAGAATATATAGGATTTTGTGTGGTGAAATGATTCCTTCTGCCAGTTACATACATTTGCCGACATTATTCTTTTTATAGAGTATCGGGATAAAAATCAAATAGGTTATCGTTATATAGGTTTTTGTGTGTTCCAAGTTCATATCTGACATTATTTTTAAGATCGCTGGAGAGGGGGTGGACTTAGGGGTGGTAGATGGGGGTGAAAGTGAAGTAAAAATCAAATGGGGTATCGTTCTATAGGTTTTTGTGTGTTCCAAGTTCATATCTGACATTATTTTTAAGATCGGGTGGGAGGGTGTGTACCTATAGCGGGTGGAGGGGGGTATAATGAAGAAAAAATCAAAGGGGGTATCGTTATATAGGTTTCTGTGTGTTCCAAGTTCATATCTGACATTATTTGTTCGATCGCTGCGAAGGGGGTGGACTTAGGGAAGGTAGAGGGGGATAAAATTGAAGAAAAAAATCAAATGGGGTATCGTTATACAGGTTTTTGTGTGTTCCAAGTTCATATCTGCCATTATTTTTCCGTTCGGAGGGGAGGGGGCTGACTTAAGGGGGTTGAAGGTGGTAAAATTGAAGAAAAATCAAATGGGGTATCGTTTTATAGGTTTCTGTGTGTTCCAAGTTCAAATCTGACATTATTTTTCCGATCGCTGAGGAGGGGATGGACTTAGGGGTGGTAGAGGGGGGTGAAAGTGAAGATAAAATCAAATGTGGTATCTTATACAGGTTTTGTGTGTTCCAAGCAAGGCTGCAAACCGGTCTTATACCGAACCCCTTAGAACCGGTTCGGTTCGGGTTTTTGGGTCCGACGAACCGGACCATGAACCGAACCTCAAATATTTTTACCGAATCTGAACCCGAACCGGACCACTTTTAAAAAATTAAAAAATTCGGTTCGGTTCTACAAATTAAGTAATTTTTTCAACGACACATACAATATATAAATTCGTTGTAATCTGACTATCATTCAAGAAGTTCAAATAGAGAAGACAAGAAAAGAATATGGATCGAGCATTAGAAATGGAAATGACAACTGAAGAGCATAAAAGGAATGCAACTATAAAGAATATAGTGTGGATGAAGGTTGCTCATGTGCTTCAAAAGCATTTCTTGATTTGGACGATGACCAAGTTAACTCGATAAATTCCCTGGAGGACTATATAATTGCAGTTTGTTGTGCTGCACACGCTTAAAATTAAGTATATAACGATGTTTTAAGGCAGTTTAGTTTGACATTAGTAGAGTTCGCACACTTTTCGTATTAACATTATGTAATATGAAATCTTTGCTTATAAAAAAATTGAATTGAAATTGAACTCGTTAGTTGAGTTAGGTTAACAAAATATACGAACGTTTACTAACTATTAAAGATTTTTTAATTCAGAGTTCCTTAAAAGAGCTCCACCTAAAAACATTTGATGGTTCAAAATATCTTTTCTTTAAAGCTACAGGATTCACAATTTTCATTTCGAGCAACTATTCTGAAATGTTTTGTTTACTACTATACTCGTTCGATAAACGTGCTTCTATTATGAGCTCTGTACCAATACTGGCTGCAGTGCTCTAAGACCCGAGATTTTAAACTTTTTTGTGAACACATTACAGACATGCTGAAGCTCTAAAAGAAATTCTTGATCGGAGTTTTAAATGAATCAACTGGGCGAAGAAGATAAGTTTTTGAAAGCAATAGAGCAATTAACAAATATTAATATCCAATTTGTAAATGATGTTATAGATTCCTTCGACTATTGTACAATACATCGACAAATGTTTTAAAATATTTTTGAAGAAAAAAATCAAATGGGGTATCGTTATACAGGTTTTTGTGTGTTTCAAGCTCATATCTGACATTATTTTTCCGCTCGAAGGGGAGGGGGCTGACTTAAGGGGGTTGAAGGGGGGTAAAATTGAAGTAAAATCAAATGGGGTATCGTTATATAGGTTTTTGAGTGTTCCAAGTTCATATCTGACATTATTTTTAAGATCGCTGGGGAGGGGGTGGACTTTGGGGGGTGGAGGGTTAAAAATTTAAGAAAAAATCAAATGGGGTATTGTTTTATAGGTTTTGGTGTGCTCCGATTTCATTTCTGGCAATATTTTTCCGATCAGATGGAGTTGGATTGGCCAAAGGGGATACTCCTATAATCTCCTCCTAATACTCCTATAATGAAATGGCAATCTTAGCTCGGACATAACATAGCATTTGTATAGTACGCATCTGCTAAACGGGATCCCAAATTAGCCTCCAAGTAGGTATCGGGACAATGTTCGTCTTCGGGTACCTTGACTGTACATTTTCGACCTCAATTTTCGAAATTTCAGCCGGGTAGTTTTTCATTCTGTCCCAGTGTGCCCGGACTTTTGCCCATTTTTTGACCATATTTGCTGTGTTAACTGCAAAATTTGTGCATCTGGATAACTGAATCTTAAAAATTGTCCTTTTAATTTTGGATTTTTCTTTCACAGGTCATCTTGGGCTTGGTGATGCCTTTGTACATCAGACAATTGGATTTCAAATCCAAAGAAGAGCTCCAACAAATGCCGCAAACTGAGGAAGAGCACTTGGAGAATCAAAACTTGGATAACGATGACTCGGATCGTTCACAGCCGGATGCGGAGGTAAGTCCTTGCCGTTTTTCTCTTTCTTTTTCCATTTTTCCTAACCAGATTTTCAATTGTTTTAGTTAACTTTTTCGGTTTTCCTTTTATATTTTGATGTTTGTGTCCGTCCAATTCCAAGTTTCCAGTGACCTTCACTTTACTACCCCACCTAACTTGCTATTCATTGTTCCTAACCAAACGCTACCAACATCCAAATCTGTTTGTTTATAGAATGCCCTTTTAAAAGCCAAAAGATCCATTTCCTTGAGATATAGGCTGGGCGCGGGCAATAACAATCGCGACAAGGTAGTAAAAATCAACAGATCTTAAACCCACTTACAACTACTTCATGTTCTCTTTGCTGTCTCTGTTGTGTACTATGTACTACTTCTTCTAAACTGTTTGCTATATTTATGTATTCTGTTTTCTGTTTGGTCTATATTAATCGTTTGTACTGACTGATTCATTGTATCATTTACTTGAGTTTAAAGGGTTTCTTTTCCTAATCACACTCTTCCCCATTTCCAACTATTTACCCAAGTGCAAACTAATACCAGTTGAAAAGAGCTCACCATCCTATAAAAGCCTAACAAATTCAACAGATGTAAGTTACGTTTTTTTTTTTTTGCTTTTGGTTTCATAAAATTGCACAGTTGCTCACTTGGCTTGAATTAAGTGCGAAATTCCATTAGCAGTGTAATCAAAATCCTATTGTGGCTACCACAATATGGCTTAAAGCTAAATTTAAAGTTCAATTAAGCAATAAACAGAGCACTCACACACCGAGACTTAATGTGTGTATGCATATGGTATACTAAGTCGAGCTGTTTTCTCATGATAGGAAGCTCTGCACTTGTGCAAATATTGCTGTTCACTCTCACCCACACACACACACATACATGCAAACATATACACATACAACCTCCCACAGCTAGCGCCAATATCTTAATCAGAAAATCAAATTAAATTTGATTGGGGCAAATGTGTGAAGGTATTTAGAGTACGCTTTCAGAGCTGATACTGCACACTGGGTCCCTCATTCAAATCCTTACAAAAACTGTACAAATTTCTTTTAATAAGAGTACTAAGTGTAATAAGAGTAGGCGAAGTAAGAAAGCATAACTGTGCAGAACACTAAAACTATTGTTGCCTTTGAAAATATTTGGAAAAAGTGGCACAAAATGACTTTTTAAAGAAAGGGTTTAACATCAATTCAGAACTGTGGTGCCCAAAATGCCAATAGCCTATCCCATGGGATAGGAAATCATAATTCTGCCGGCATCGCAGCCGACACATTCATAGAGATAGAGAATACGTGTGATACGTGTGTTCTCCCTGCAAATATTTTGTCGGTTTTCTTATCTTCCTCGTCCATAAGTGAGTTTGGCGATAGTTTCTGATGAGAGTCTGATGATAGTTTGGCGATTTACAAAAACAAAACCCATAAGGTATCGCATTTTTAACATATTATCATATATTAACCTATTGCCCTATTTATATGGGCAGAGTGACAAATAAGAACTTGAGAATTACAAGCTAGAATTTATGGGAGAATGATTACAAATAGATTCAATACAAGTAACCATTTAGTAGCCTCGTCTCAGACGCGCTGCGTGGCGCAGTCGTCTAAAGCGTCAGTCCAATCGTGTTTCCTTTCAGTCCAAGGGAACCGAGTTCGAGTCCCCTCTCAATGTAAGTAAAAGTTATATTATCCCCCTGAAGACGGACCCCGATGTGGGCTCGAAATATATTGGGAAACAACGAATCCACCGTTTTTCATTCCTTGGATGGGACGGATGACCTTGAGCCGGAATAACCAAACATTTGGATTTACACAGATCAGGTCGCTAAAAACCAAGACGTTATTCATGTAATAAATAAATATAAGTTCGCTGTTTATCGGAACAGGCAAGCAGAAGCAATAGCAGTAGTTGTCATTTTAGCAGCACAAATTTCTATTTTTTTTTTGTGTGAAACGCTTTCTTATTCCTGAGGCTTTTTCGTATATCCCAGAAGAAACGCTTTCTCTCCTCCAAGAAATGTCACAGAGTGACACATTTCTTCCCGAAGGGAGATGAGAATGCGATAAATATGCAATATCGCCAGAGTGAAGCGACACCTACTGAAAGAATTGCATTCTTATCTTGTGCGATAATAAATGTTTGCTGGGCTATAAATAGCTCTCACGACGTGTGCTTTATCTTCTCCCACAAGGCATTTGTTCGTTTGCTTTTTGCTCATGTTTGACGTCATGATGTTTACTTTGTGTTTCGCTGCTACGCACACAAGCGCAAAGCTTAATAATGTGAGTTTGGGCACCACTTACCACTGACTTAGAAGGTCTGGCTAATCGTACGTTTGAAGAGAAAAGTCTAATGACAGAGTTCCTCAGCCATAGCCCTTGGGGACGAACATGCTCGTCGATTCACACCAAATGCTTGCCGAAGTCATGCATCACTGTGTGTTAGAGAGAGACTCAGACCCATTTTCGTGGTATCTTCTTAGGAAACTTTGGTTTAGGAGATTAATCGGCCAATTCAGAGAGTGAAGTTTTTGAGAGTATTTTGTCAACCACCATACAGAAAAGAATAAGTAGCCCTTCAGCTAGAGTTGTCGATATTTCTCAAAATATCCATATCGATAATATCAAAAATCTAAATTTTCAATTTCGAACACATCGAAACACATCGACATATCGATATTTTCAAAAGCTTAAGAAAACTGAAAAGTTTTTAAGGAACGTCCTCACCGCCAAATGACCATTTCTAGCGGCCGTAATATCTTATCTTTCTAATGAGATAACTTAAATATTTAAATGCCTTAATTTTGTGAAATCTAGATGATAAGTTTTAGGGCACTATATGACTTGGTTATAGGCGGTAGGTAAAGCGGTAAAAATCAACAAAAGTGATAATAGTGTAAAACCAAGAACGAAATCTACGGAAAATTCTAAGATAACCAAGAACCCATGGGTCCAAAATGAATTCCTAGTGGGTGCAAATCGATCTTAAATATTAAAGATATTTAGGGATTTTGTCTTTTCCAATAGGACTTTAAAAAAATCTAGTTTTATTTATTCTATTTAGAAATTGCACTTCTACGAAGAAAGAACGTATAAGAGAGGAAAATCTACGCCGAAATACCATACCTGGATCAAGTCAAATGGAAGAATTCATTTTACACCCATGATTTCTGTACTAAATTTTTCGAAGATTTCGTTTTTTCTAAACGCTTTGTGCAGAGCAAAATGGACAGTCTTGTTATGACAATTTGCTCCTGCAATTACCATAGTTTTTTTTTTATAATATATCGTTTATAAAAATATCGATAATCGCCTATATCGGTTCAAACATATCAAATCGGAATAACCCTTATCGTCCAACCAAAATATCGATATATTGATATATCGATAATATATTGACAACCCTACCTTTAGCTGTGAAATTACAAAAGTGTGCAATAGCTCAATGCTCTAGCGCGCCATTCCATACGTTATTCGATAAGTACAGAAGGCTGGAGCTTAACTCCCAGTCAAGACTGAAAAAATTTTCGGGTGGAGTGGATCGTTAAATTTTGTTGTACATGTTGTAGGGAATTATGGGCGGCGGAATATGCAGTTGCAGCCTCACTTCCTTCCAAAGAAGGAAAGTACCATTGTTTATACCTCCGCAGCTCCAAAATGTGTGGATCCTCTTATTATTATAAACCAAACCTTATCCTAAATCATTCGCTGTGCCTTAATCAGGCACCTGGAGCGTATTAGTCAGTGTGCGCGCGCGTCAGTGTTTATTTACTTAATATTAACCTTACAAATGGGATGGACAATTTTGTTCTTTACAACCGCAAGGCAATGCTTCCCACAGGCAACAACCGCATTATACTAAATTATGCCCTTCTTAATCGCTCCAGTCTGCGCAGTTCAATAAGGGTGCATTCCAGAATCGTTCGCTCGAAACCGTTTAGTTGCAGAAGTTATTCGTGGTAACTTCCTCGCCTGCAATGTCCCTGAGTGCCAGCCTTTGCTCTTCACAGCGTCCACATTTAAACAGGACTTGTTGTGCATCCTCTGGGGTACCTCCACTACATCAAGTGCACTCGGTACCAAGGTATACTAAACAAGGTAGGCTCAGTCGCTCTCTCACAACTCCTTATATTTGTGTCAAAGAGAGCGAGAACGGGAGAGTAATATATTTCAATACAAAGCCTACTAAACTACTAAGTAAAACACAAAAAATTCGTCCGCTTAGATGCTTCGTTTACAACAGTTGCTAACTGACTGAAATTTAACAAGTTGTCAAGAGAGCGAGAGATGACCGCCAAGTGAGGTATCGACTCTAACACTTTTATCTTTTGCCTATTTTCCTTGTTTAGTATACCTTGCTCGGGACTGCTGTCGTGCCCGAAGCGATAGAGATAGCATCTAAAGCAGAGATGGGCGCGTCGCGACGTTCCTATGCACACGTGCATTGGGCCTCTGCCGCGGCCGACTGCACAAAATCACACGTACGCTGTAAGCATTGAAAGCTATTTATAGAACACGAATGTTGTGCACGCAAATTGTGCTTGTATGCGTGTGAAAAGTGTGACGATATGTGTGCATGCCCATCTCTGATCTAAAGCATCCGTGCCCGCTTAGTATCTGGGTGAGGTAAAAACTCACCTCCCCATGAAGCCTCTGGAGCCACGGCTTGATTTTCGGGACCAGCCTGTGCGTCCAGCGACCTTTCGACGGTGAGTCCCAAGAGCTCTGCCCCTTCCTAAGGCTCTTCTCTCTAACTGCCGCTCTCTCTACAATGTGTGGTATTTCTGGCGCGCACATGTGTGTGTTTGTATGTGTGTCTCAATTGTATAGGGTATTTCGAAGTCATGCCACTCAACTGCAACACTCTTACTTGTTTCCCTGTGTACTTCAATTACTGTAGTGATATTTCTTTGACTGATGTACAGAGAATCGATAGAGCAGGATCATTAGTTGAGTTTTCTATCAGGTCTGTTTCCGTTTTCGATCAAATCATTAGGAATAGGAATTGTTAAATGTTCTCTCTTCCAAAAAAATCCCAATTACCTTCATACGATCCTCTAGATGGCCAAAAGATTCGACTGAATTCTTTAATCGTTTCTTAAAAATATCGAATTCGGAAACGGGAACAGGCCTTTCTTTGTTTATCCTATGTTTGGGGAAGACTTCTGTTTGACCAGTGTGCATTGAAGCCCTCAAATTGATTCCAAATGATTTGATTTGATTTCATCTTTATTTTTGGTGGTAGTTAGTTGATAATGACTGTACCTTACTGTGGAATGCATTCATTTAAAGCCTCACTTCATTTCAAACTGTTAAACTTAAGTTCATATTGCATCCATATTTATATTTATATAGTAGAAAACTCTTTTAGAATCAACAATTATTATCTTTTTCTAATGTAAATGCAAAAAACAAAACAAAAAAACAAAAAAAAAACTGTGTGTAAACCGTTGCAGGCTCTATTGGCGGATACTTATTCAGTGCGCGATACAAAAGTACATGAAAATGGCAAAGTGAGTAAATTCACAACTTAAAATGCATACAGAACCCTCACAGACCCACACACACACCCACTCAAGCTCACAGACACCATTCCGTCGTTGATATTTTTGAGAATTGGCCTTTGTCTTTCACCAAAAGAATTTAAAACCCCACCAAAATACACACCATCAATTATTTACTTAGCTCCTCTTAGTACTTGTATCGTATCAATTTACAGGTGAATCTCACTGCTGGAGCGGAAGAGCCACCCTCCAAAGTTAGTTGAACCCCGTTTTGATTTCTCAATCTTTTCAATCATTTATCAATCTACGCTCTTTTTGTGCCAAATAGTTGCACTTGAAATTTATGATTATTGATTTGCTTTTAAATATATAGAGAGAAGTGCCATTTTTAACCTACTTGAAGACCTTCTGCATGCACGCTTTTAATTAGAACTCAAAATCAAATCACATCTCTGACACGCTGTTGCACAAGTTAATCGATTTAATTGCTCTCCCACTTGGCTCTCTATTCTGAATGTTACCATTTACGACATTAAGGACCCACAGGGATGTGAAATGGCGAGGCATTAATTTATTTACTTCTCTGTGTGTTTTTTTTTTGTTCTTGGTCTGTCAGGTCTCATTGACGGACTCGGATCCCACGCAGTTTCGTGAATTCATACACATGTCCGAGTACATGTCGGAAGTTAAACAACATCAGCCGCTGCGTTTGAAGAAGAAATTTCATGAATTTTATACGGCGCCCATTACCAAGTTTTGGGCTGATTCGGTAAGTGTTTGGGTATGAGAATCAGTAGTTAAAACTAGAGGGATCAAATTTCAAGATTCAATGGGCGGACAACAGTTCTAAATCGGGGGTTGTCCAAACACACATGCTTATTTTGGCGTTGCGTGTGTGTGTTTAGCCACTTCATTGTTATGGCAAAAGAGAGCAGTATAAGCTCGGCGTTGTATACACTTTAGATACAGACGCGACGAACTCTGATCCATTAATTTTTAATGGATAGTTTTTTAAGATCTTTTGGACGATTTTCAGCTCCTTTGGATATAAATCTAAGATCAATTTAACATTAATATCCTTTTTTACGATATTTCAAAGGGATACCGAAATTATCCCACAAATCTTGCTCTTCTTCTGCATATTTAAACACAGTGTAAATTACAGTCGAACCTTACTAACTTTCTTCTACTCTTTTATGTTTTTGCCTACTCTTCACAGATCGCCTACATGTTCTTTCTCATAATGTTCTCCTTCACGGTGCTGGTCAAAATGCATCCCATGCCACGTTGGCAGGAATGGTATTCGATAGCCTATATCACCACTTTGGGTTTTGAGAAGGTGCGCGAAATTATCTCCTCCGAACCGGTGGCCATTACGTAAGTAATTATGTCTGCTTTGATTTTTCACACTTGATTTAATGCTCCTCCGTCCCTTCTGTTATTGGCTAGGCATAAATTCTCCGTGTGGGCCTGGAACATGTGGAATCCCTGTGATGGTGCGGCCATTATATTATTTCTTATTGGTTTGGCTTTCCGCTTTCGACCCATGACCATGGACATTGGACGTGTGATTTATTGTGTGGACAGCATTTATTGGTATTTGCGCATCCTGAATATATTGGGAGTCAACAAGTATTTGGGTAAGTTTGACCATAACTCCAATGGTCATTAAGTGAGTGCATCAAGTAGGTGAGGATTTACAACGTAAAGTAAACCTGTTGAGCGAAAGGTATAGACGCAGTCGTTGTTCCTTATAGGGATAGCCGCGCGTATAGCTCTCATACATAGCCTATTGGGTAAGCGTAGTGCAACAACAACAACTTGATATATGTTCTCTTTCTCTCCTCTGTCTAATGAAAATTTGAACGCAATAACCACAGCGGAACAAATTGAATTCCTACATTACTTTGCCATCAGTATGAAGAAAATAATCCCAGACAATTCGCCTTGCTTTGCCATATGCTTGGTCCCACAGCCTGTATTACTAGTGATTAAAGATGTATGCTAGAATCGAACTGCCATCGGATTCCGTCGTCTTTAATATTGATTTTCTTGTTGATGGATGATTAATTTCGTGGGTTTCAGACAGCGACGAGCACACACACTTCATCAGACAATTTCTTTCTTTTCTTTGAAAAATATTTTCTTCTTTTGTACGCGGCCGTAAGCTGTCCCTTGGCTCCTCTAGTATAGGTTCAGTGTGCTTCCGATAGTTTCTTTAATTTTCAACAAACCTACGAAAACAAGTCTGAAACAAATCTAATCTGTTTAAGAAAAGGGACATTCGTTTTCAGTATCGGATAACCATATCTTATATGGATGTCATTGGACTAATAGGTGGAAAAATGGATGTTAGGCTATATTTTATGGCCTAGGACCGATCGATCGGAAAACGGGTCTCACTGAGAAATACTTTTTGATGTGAAACATCTTTAATTTCGGTACGGACGATTTTAGTAGGAGTAAAATTTGATTTGAGCGTCACGTGACACTGACGTCATTCATATTTTGTGTTGTTGTTTTGTGGAGTTTTCGGCAAACACACACAGCCACAAGAGGACTGGCAGATGAAAAGAGGCAACTGGGTGGGTTCTGGGAAAGATCTGGGTGGGATCTGGTGGTATTTGTGGCTGGGATCTGGTTAGAATTTGACTGGGATATGGGTGGGATCTGGTTGGTCTCTGAGTGGAATCTGGATGGGATCTGGGTGGGACCTGGGTGGGATCTGGGCGGGATCTGGAAGAGATCTGGTTGGGATGGGATCTGGATGGGATTTGGGTAGGATCTGGGTCTGATCTAGGCGGGATCTGGATGGGATTTGGAAGGGATCTGGTTGGGGTCTGGTTGGGATTTGGAAGGGATCTGGGTAATATTTGAAAGGGATCTGGTCGGGATGTGGAAGGGATCTGGGCGGGATCTGGGATGGGATCTGGATGTGATTTGGAAGGGATCTGGGCGGGATCTGGATGGGATCTGGGTGGGATTTGGAAGGGATCTGGGCGAGATCTGGGCGGGATCTGGAAAGGATCTGGGTGGATTCTGGATGGGATCTGGGTGGGTTCTGGGCGGGATCTGGAAGGGATCTGGGCGGATTCTGGATGGGATCTGGAAGGGATCTGGGCGGGATCTGCGTGGGATCTGGAAGAATCTGGGCGAGATCTGGGTAGGATCTGGGCGGTATCTACGTGGGATCAGCGTAGAATCTGAGTGGGATCTAGTCGGGATGTAAATGGGATCAAGCTTGGATGGATCTGGATTTTCTGGATTTCTACTCCCCGTTAATTTTCTTCTTTCGAAAGAGTGCCCTTGCTGATTTTCACATCAAAGACTCGTGAGTGCTAGCTACACTCACACCTTTTTTTTGCAGATCTAAACTCGTTTTTAATCTCACTGATTGTTTATTCTATATGCTCTCAAACCAGAGCTCGCAAATAACTGTTGACCGTTTTTCGTTGTCCAAAAATAACTGTTACATACGGACCCTTTCAGCAAAGAATCAGAGATGAACCGTTCACGTCGTCTCTTGAATAAATGGGTATTCGTTCAGAGGACAACCAATTTTATTGTTGCCCTTTTGCTCTGCTCATTCGCAGACCATTTGAACGCGAGCGTAAAAAATAAAAGTCTTTTGCATTTGTATGCGTGTGTGTGCGAATGGGGCGTTCGTTTGGGCTTCTGAGCCACACAAGCCAAACACTAACAAAAAAAAAGAGCGTTTACGCTGAGCCTTTCATATTTTTACTCATCTGTGCTAATGTGCGAGCGCTCAGTCGCATCGCTCTCTGTAAGTTGTTATTGAATGAGCACAACTAGAATAGCTCAACTGAGAACAGTCAACTGAAAACCAAAATATAGCGAATCGAAGTGTTCTGCTCAGAGAGAGAGAGAGAGAGAAGCAAGCGTGCATATTTTTTGATGTGAAACATCTTTAATTGCGGTACGGAAGATTTTAGTAGGAGTAAAATTTGATTTTAGCGTCACGTGACGCTGTGAAAGATGGTGGAAAGAGGGGATCAGTGCCTTAACAGTGACTAAACACTGATAAAACAGTGACAAAACAGTGACTAAACAGTGACTTAACAGCGACTAAAGACTGATAAAACAGTGACAAAACAGTGACTAAACAGTGACTAAACAGTGACTAAACAGCGACTAAACACTGATTAAACAGTGACAAAACAGTGACTTGACAGTGACTAAACAGTGACTAAACTGTTACTTAACAGTGACTAAACTGTGACTTGACAGTGACTAAACAGTACCTAAACAGTGACTAAACAGTGACTGAACTGTTACTTGACAGTGACTTCACAGAGACTAATCAGTGACTTAACAGCATCTAAACAGTGACTGAACTGTTACTTGACAGTGACTGAACAGTGACTAAACAGTATCTAAACAGTGACTGAACTCTTACTTGACAGTGACTAAACAGTGACAAAACAGTGACTGAACTGTTACTTGACAGTGTATAAACGGTGCTTATTATGGAGTTATTTGGTACTTCGGCTTCCTTTTAGTTTTCTTCTTTGTTTGAAAGAAATCAAGTGCAATGATTTTGAAATTAAGCCCTTTAATTTTGCATCATGTTTCACATCAGAGCCCCGTGAGTGTTAACGACTCTCACACCTTCTTTTCGGTTATGTTAGTGCGCAGACCGCAAAAGTGATAAACGGTCAACAGTTATTTGCGAGCTCTGAAACAGATTCTCCAGGTTTGGACAATTTTGTATGACAATAGAAAAGACTTGAGAAATATGTTTGATCTTAGTAATAACATTCTTAGGCTGCCTTCACACTGTTCGACAAATGACACATGATAATCTAGTTGGCAATTATTTCCCCATGAAATTCTATGAATTTGACAAGCTATTCAAATTTGAAACCTAACAAAACGTAGGACTACTAGACGTCATGTCTCATGTGTCAAACAGTGTGAAGGCAGCCTTAAACTCAGATATTTCAAAACCAACATTTGTTAGTTAGCTTAGCCTTCTCGAACGAAATTCAACAAGTTGGCAGGGCCATTAGTATAAAGTTGGTCGGAGTTCCGCAAGCATTCAGAATCATGGAAAATAACTTAACTGATGTGAGTACTAGGGCTGTAGGCTTGTCGTCAAGAGGTTTTATTTAGGCTCAGAGGGGAATCACTCTTGTTTCAATTCGCCAAATGAGAATATTTTGTAAAGTTTGCTTTATGGTGTAATTCTTCGACTAAAATCACACTCTATTTGTGGTTCACTTTAATGCTCAGTTGTTTAATTGTTCAGTTGCTCACTTGCAAGCTTTTTTTGATAAAATACTCAATGATGTTGTGCAGTTGCTGGATTTCTCTCTGACTTGCTCAGTTGAATTGAGCCCTTGAATGAGCAACTGAACAAAGGGGTTAAAATGAGTAACCATTTGAACCAATTAAAGAAGTAATTGAGCAACTGAACAAGTGAACCAAATCAAAATCCACTAAAGAACTCTTTTTTGTTCACTCACTCATAAAACTGAATACATATTTATTTCCCTACAGGTCCTCTGGTCACCATGATGGGTAAAATGGTCAAAAACATGATCTATTTTGTGGTTCTCTTGGCTGTGGTCTTGATGAGTTTCGGTGTCAGCCGACAGGCCATACTCTATCCCAATAATGAACCCACTTGGCGTCTAATTCGTGAGGTAAGACCTGACTAAACCCAACGAGACTAACACCTGTGCGTATGTGTGACCCATGAATGTATGTAACAATGGTCCAACATTATGAACACTGACAACTTCTATTGCAGCCGAGACGGAGTACATACATTTACTTGACTTGATTTTTTTGGCTCGACTCATTCTATTTATTGATTTTTGGTTTTGGTTCAAGTAGAGCTCCTCACTTCTTTGTTGTACCGATTTATATATAGATATTGATGAAATTTGTCTTTTATTGTATTCTTCTTTCTGTTGTTTTTGTTCACTTTCATCTGTCACTCTCACACTCATTTCTCGCATTCGGGGCTCAAATCCCACCAATTCCCAACGGCAGGTTATCGCCGGCTCAATTGTAGCACCTGGATTTCTAGGCGCTATGGGGCATAACAGTCGCTCGCATAATGCTCGCGGCGGATCTGGCTTTGGGCATCGTAGCCATGCAACGGCAGCCACCACCACCACGACTACGACGACCACGGCAGCAACCTCAGCCGCATCCACGGCCACTCCAGAGCCAATCAATTTGACAAATGTACAGCGAAAGTGAAAGAATTAACAAATTGGTTTGCTATTTAGAGAGACACGTTTTAGCAGGCGTCCCCTGGCCTGGCCTATCCTATATGCTATACTGTGTACCCAAAAAAGCTGTCTATATAGATTGTTGTTGTCTTCTATGTGAACGATTTATGATTTCTTGCTTTATTCTGCTCTACCCCCGCTCCCTTTGGTATATCTCTCTGTCTCTCTCTCTCCTTCTTGCTACGTGAAGCCTCTCTGGACCTCTCCTCTTAATGCAAGACTGTACTTTCGTTGAAATTCTTCGTTGACTTTTTTTCATATTTTCATCTTAATTTTGAAGCAACTCTTCTACTCAGATATGGCATGTTCGATATAAACATGTGTGTGTGTTTACTACTACCCAGCATCTTACAAAGTAAATGTGTGTACTCTGTTTCCGATTATAATGATTTATTCAACTTTGACTTTTTCTGTTCTAAATGTGAAATGAAAAACACTTTTCACCATCGTCATCCGAATGGTTATGTATTTTGATTTTCAATTGAGTTGAAATTGCAGTGTTTTTTTTAATTTTTTGCATGCAAAATGCTTTTATTGTTTAGCTAGTGAGATAGAGGAGGAAGGAATGGTCAGGGCAAGAAGCTGCAAAGTATACGAAAATCTGACATACACAGGAGGAAATAAGTTGCCTTTTACTTTAAATAAGACCAAAATGTTGTCAAAATTCTTGAGAACAAATGTTCCTGGAATGAGTAAAGTTGCTTTCAATCGGATGATATTTGCTTTATACAAACCCAAAAACGGTTTTTGGGAGAGAGATTTACAAGAGAGAGAGAGAGAGAGAGTTGGCTCTCTTTTTGATCTCTCTCTTGTCAGCTCAACCCAGCATAAGTAGCCCTTTAGGTGTGAAGCTGCAAAAGTCTGCAACAGCTGAATGTGTTGGCCGGTCATTCGATACGTTGTTTGCATCAGGTACCGGGTTCAATTTCCAGTCAAGCCCGAAAAAATGTTAAATCAATCAAGACAGATGGAGTATAATCTGGGGTCTTTCAAGTTTGTTGTACAAGCGAGGTCTCTGATTTTAAGGAATAGCAGCAAAGTATATCCAGTAGCCTCTTGCCTCTCTTCCCTTTCAATCCCAAGATGTGAGGAATCCGCTTACACCTCAATTGTTTCTCAAGCATAATGCTACATTCTAGGTGTTAAACTACAAAAGCCTACAACGGCTGAATGTGGTGGCACCGGGTTCAATTTCCAGTTAAGCCCTAAAAAAAATTTCTGTCTTTTTTCTGAACAACTTAAATCAATCGAGTCAGGTGGAGTAGAAAGTGGGGTCATTGAAGTTTGTACTAAAAATTAGAAAACCCGTTCATGCGGTAACGTTTGTGCTTACTTTGAGTCCAATGTTCTCGGTTTCTTCCCTCTATGTACTGCTAATACATCCATTTAATTTGTTTTCTGAGATAGACAATCAACTGGGGAAGCTTAAAGAAGAAAGCATTTTAATAACAGTACCCTTTGTATACAAAAAAAGGACTCTTGTAAAATAACATTGCATAACTTTCGTCTGTCCTGAAAACCTCGCCCATAAACGATCGATTTACCTTGTGCCTTGTAGTTCTCAAGTGTTAATTCGCCGTGAATAGTTATATAAAAGTAACTTGCATATCTTAGTGAAGTGTGACAGCAGGAAAGTCTGCTAATGAGTGGACCGGGAAGCTCTTGAAACAGTACTGTACGGACAAATTAATTGCAATCTTATATCTTAAATTATAACTCATTGACTAAAATCAAAACAGGTTGCCATAACCCAAATTAATTTTAATAACACTAGTTTACAGCCAAAAAGACACTTTTCTAATGATATTTTTTTTTTTTTAGTTTGGTTTGGTGTACTTAAAAATATGATTGTCTCAATATAAAAGCTTTGCATCAGGTTCGGTTATGAACTGATTTGCATTTCTGATGGATATTGAGCTCTGGCTAAGGCTAAAAGCTCGGGGTCAGGTTAGGTTAGATCAGGGTGGAATTAATAAGGTGAAGACGAGGGATAGAGGCCAGTGCGTTGTGAAAGCTAGAAGCGAAAGGCAGTACACAAGCAGAGACAAACAAATGTGCTGCTGCCTCTCTCTACCTCACAGGCATAAATCAGCATATGCTAACGACTTCACCTTATTATTCCACCATGGGTTACATTACAACCATTTCCATATGGAACAACTTTTTACTATCCGTTCGTCCTGATAAAGAATACTAGTAAAGCGTAGAGTTCTTAGAAACAAAATCGTGTTATAGCTCAAAAGCTAGAACTCTATTTCCCGTTATCTCTGGATTGTACCTAAGACTTTTGTTGGTTTGCAGATATTCACAGATATTCATATCTCATATATCAGAGGACTTCCGTTAGAAACCTTTCGGATAACACAAAATGAAACCTCTCAAATTCTGCAAAAGATTTGTCTAGAGATTCAATTCCGTTGGAAATTCTTAAGCTCGGTTGGTGAATCGTTTCTTTACTTACTAAACCTAGGGTTTTGGTTCATAGATTTTTACATCGTTCACACAATTTGCTGTAAAAATTGAAATGCATATTCTCTTGTTTCTCCCCATTTAGCAAGACTTTTCAAAGTCTAAACATACCGAAATTGGATTTAATTTCGAAATGATAATTTTTTTTTATTTATTTATTTATTTATTTAGGTTTGACAAAGTTCTGTCAACATTACTGGGTACAATTCCAAAAAGACAGTTAATTATTTCTTACATCTAACACAGAAGAGTGAGCAGAGAAAAGATGGTAATACAAATTATAATTAATACACAAATTTCGGAAAGGTTCATAGTGGGCAAAATTTGTTAGGCAAGGCTGTAGGTAGATCGGAGAGAAATTTCTGGTTAGGCGCAAAGGAACCGCAAGATTAATTTGGCATAACAGAGCACAAGAGTCAATATCACCATCTAAGTTTGTGAACAAAAAGCACACTATGGCACTTCCGACGGTTCTTAAGAGATGGAAGATCAATTAAGAGTAATCTATGCTCGTATGTTGGAAGAAGGTTGGTGGGATCCCAGTTGAGGCCGCGGAGGGCAAAAATCAAAAACTGTTTTTGAACCGATTCAAGTTGGTCTTGATATTTTTGGTAGTGCGGTGACCAAACACATGACCCATATTCAAGTATTGGTCGTACCACTGAGACGTATAAATGTTTAGTCAGATACGGATCGTTAAATTCCTTGGCCCATCTTTTGATAAACCCAATAACACCCATAGCTTTGTTAGAAATGACAGAAATATGATTATTAAAGCTTAGTTTAGGGACGAAGCGTATGCCCAAATCGTCAACCAAGTAAATGCGTTCGAGAGGTTTGTCATCAATCGTATATTCAAAAAAATGCGGCTGTGTGCGATGAAAAGTCATACATTTACACTTTTCAGCGTTTAGTGGAAGGCAATTAACCGAACATCATGTATGCAGAGAGTTTAAGTCCAATTGAAGAAGGAGAGGACACATCGGTTCGTTATAAGACAAGCAGAGTTTTAGGTCATCGGCATACATCAAGGAATGTGAGTGGAGCAAGACATGAGGGATGTCGTTAATGAAAAGATTAAAAAGTAAAAGTCCAAGATCTAACCTAACCTAACCTAACCCTGAGGAACTCCAGAGAGTACGCTGATGGACTCAGAAAGCGTTGAATTGAAACGGACACGTTGGGAACGGTCTGTCAAATAAGCCTTTATCCAGTTAAGAAGATTAGGGGGAAATCCAAGTAGATACAGTTTGTGAAGAAGGAGATCATGATTGACGGAGTCGAAAGCCTTGCTTAAATCTGTATAAATTACATCCGTTTGCAGTTTATTAATGAAACCGGAATTCACAATGGAAGTAAACTCAAGCAAGTTTGTAGAAAATGAACGTTTTTTCATAAAGCCGCGCTGAGATTGTGAAATAATTGAGCGACAGGAGTGCTGTATTTGAGAAGTAATAAGCATTTCAAATAGTTGAGGAATGTCGGATAGTTTAGAGGTACACTTGTAATTTGTTACTGATGATTTGGATCCCTTTTTATGAATAGGAATGACAAAAGATTCCTTCCAATCGTTGGGAAACTCACCTAGTTCAAGAGATAAGTTAAACAGCTTTAAAAGCGGAAAGCATAAAGAACTAGCACAATTTTTAAGCACACAGCTTGGAACATTATCAGGCCCGGGAGTATAAAAAATTTTTATAAGAACTAAAAACAAAAAACACACACAAAAAAACAAAAAAAAGGGGAAAAATATTTTTAAATTGAGTAAAAAATGCTTATTAAAAAAAAACCAACAGATTTTTTTTTTTTAAAAAAAAAAAAAAAATTAAAATTTGGCGGTTGGCAATCTTAATCATTTAATTTGTTCCAAGTAGATTTGTTTACATCAATTTTTGAATATGATATCTCTCAAATGGCCGCCTCTAGCGTTGATGGCGTATTGTGCCCTTTTTGCAGCATTTTCCATCGATTTCGCCAACATTTCGGCCGGAATAGCGGCTATTTCTTCACGAATGTTGTCCTTGAGCTCTTCTACGGTCCTTGGCTTGTTAACGTAAACCTTTGACTTCAAATATCCCCACAAAAAGAAGTCAGGCGGCGTCAAATCTGGCGAACGCGGTGGCCAGTTCAAATCACCACTTTTCGACATCAAACGGCCCGGAAACAATTTCTTCAGAAAATCGATTGTTATGCGACTTGTGTGCGGTGGAGCGCCGTCTTGTTGATACCAGAACTGCCTCATACGCTTTCGACGAATAATTGGCATCACAAAATTGGTCATCATGTCGCGATAACGCTCCTGGTTGATGGTAACAGCATGGCCATTTTCATTTTGTAAGAAAAACGGCCCAATGACCGTTTTCGCACTAACGCCGCACCAAACTGTGACTTTTTCGTCATGAAGAGGCACTTCTTGAATCTCCTGAGGATTTTCAGTGGCGTAAATACGGCAATTTTGCTTATTTACGGTCCCATTCAATGAGAACTTTTCACATTTTTTAATTTTTTAAAAGCACGTTGAGTTTTCACAATTGACTTGTTCTGTTGAATGTAAATTTCAACTATTTCAGAGCGCTCGCGTGGCGTGTATTGTTCCATGGTAAAAATCTGCTTGGACTGACGCTTCAAACGCGGTATGTCGTTAAGCGATCTGACATCTCTGTCAAAAGTTATGGCGTTGCCAGATGGGTCCGTCGAATATGGACAACCCTGTAGAATAAGGATATGGGTTGAAGGTACTAAAACTAGTCGATGAAGCAGAGTAGCAACGCTGAAAAAATTTTGCGAATAGATTTGCGATGTCAGCATCATTATTAGCAGTCACATTATGGAGGGAAAGCGATAATGGGCATAGAAATGCAATGTCTTGGAGATTCTTTGAACCAAAACGGGGCACAATATTTATAAGTTTATTACTCTTCGTGCTAGGATGTAAATCTAACAAAATCTAAATCTAAAAAAAAAAAACACCAAACTTGTATCAGGTTGGGGTTAAAGTTCGGGAGGTTAAAGTGTTCATGAACATCGCATCGGATTGCACTTCTCTTCCTGGTTACAATAACTTCTATAAAAGTAAGCAGCTGCCCTTCTTGGTAAGTTGGGCGGAAGGTGGGCTACTTCCATTGTAGTTAAAGGTCTTAGCATCAGAGTTGTCCTGACCTTAAAGGATAGACGCTTTTTAAATGAAACCCCTGAGACTTCTTTCTGTGTAAATCCATCTTAAATTTGTGAATCCACCTACAACAACCCACAACCGATGCTTAACTCCAGGCAAGCTTTTCTTGAATTCTTGCATCAATCACGGCACACTCCCCCTACTCCTACCCCGTGGGGGTGGGTAGGGTAAGCATATGCAAATGTTTCTCATTTAACGGCACATTAAATGACAAAACGTTCAACGAGAACGGGCATGCTGGGCGGGCGGGCGGGCGGGTGGTTCCCCAGGAGCTGTAGTAATCAACCTTAACTGCATCCCACACATACCCATCCATACATAGGTGTGTCAATGTGATGGCTAAAAATAATCCAAACTCTGTTTCGATGTGTAAAATCTTGCCTAGCTGTTGGGCGGAAATGGCCCCTAATTGAGTTGGCTCACAGCAATTCCAATTTAATCCCCTACCCCGTAGGTCACCTACCAACCCTACTTCATGTTGTACGGCGAGGTGTTTGCAGATGATATAGATCCACCCTGTGGCGAGGATCCGCGTCAGCCGGCCTGCGTGACGGGTGAGTTGTGTCTCTCTGTGTGTGTGTGTTTTCCATCAATTTGACTTAATCCAATTACAGGCCATTGGGTGACACCCATAACGATGTCCATGTACCTGTTGATTGCCAATATATTGTTAATCAATCTGCTCATCGCGGTGTTTAACAACATTTTCAACGAAGTCAACTCGGTGTCGCATCAGGTGAGCAGGGGTTTTTTGGTTTAGAGCAAAATACATGTTTCCCTTACTCCACAGGTGTGGATGTTCCAACGTTTCACCGTGGTCATGGAGTACCAACAGAAGCCCGTGCTGCCGCCCCCCTTCATAGCCTTCTGTCATTTCTATTCGCTGCTCAAGTATTGTGTGCGCAAGGCGAAAGGTGAGCCCGGCATGAGCAAGTTTAGCTTTATTCCCTGTGAGTCCAACGTATCCAAAAAAGGGTTTCCTTTTGGCTGGAGCAGCGCACTAATGTACCAATCTCTCAACTCTTTTCCCCAAATGCGGCCTTTGGTTTGCCTTCAATTTTTGCCAAATTTTCTCTGCCCTCTCCCCCTTCTGGTCCACTTTTAACTGGTGTTTTGTGTATTCCTTGTAGGATTGGAGGTGCAACGGGACAATGGTCTCAAGCTGTTTCTGGAGAAGGATGACCTGGAGCGTTTGTATGACTTTGAGGAGGAGTGCGTGGAGGGTTTCTTTCATGAGCAGGAAATCTTTTTGAATCAATCAACCGATGAAAGGGTGAAGAATACCACAGACCGTGTGGAGACCATGTCACAGAAAATCGAGGACATCAATCAAAAGGAGAATATACAAACAGCCACCGTGCAGGTGAGACCAATGCAGTGTATTGTAATGCAAATTTGCTTAAACGTTAAGTTTTAGAACATTGAATTTCGTTTGCGCAAAATGGAGGAATCATCCGAACAGATTTTGTCACATCTGGCGGTCATACATCGTTTCATGTCCATTCATACAGCCGGCACGGATGACATGCGCGGCTCTGTGATGAACATACCGGGCGAAATGCAGCGTGTGCGCACCATATCAATGTCGGATAATGAGGCAGGCATGCCGCCACCTCCGCCGCCACCGTCTGGTGGTGGTCTGGGCGTGGGACTTAATTTAAATTCTCTACAGGTGTGTTTGATTGGAGGCAGTGTTTGAAAATGCTCTGCTATTTCGTAGCATGTTTTTTTTTTTTGCTCTTGCTCCACAGTAAATATCGGTTATATGACGAACCGCTTGTATGCAAATACCGGTTATATGCAAAAGTTTTATATTTTAGTGCATTATGCACAACTTTGATATAAGAATTTAATTGCTTGTATGCAAATCGCTTTTAAGCAAATATCGCTTATAAGCAAACATTTTACATAAAATTTAAAATTTCTGCGTACTATTTTAATCGGTTGTAAGCAAATTTTGCAACACAGTTGCTGATAGCTGAACAGATAAGAAAGAAAAGAAATAGTTCGATTTTGATTGACTCAAAAACCAACAATTATATTTGTAAAATAAGAAGAAACAAAGGACAACCACCTTTATTTTCTAAGATTTTTAATATCAGCAGAAAATTTTTCAGAATTATTTAAATTTGGGAAAAAATCGATTTTATCAAAAAATAACCACATTTTCAATATTAAAATCCAAAAACTTGTACCTTATCAGCAAAATCAAAACTTCGTGTTTGGTTTTTCTGTAACGTCGTTCAATGCAGCTTACATTAAAACAAATTTGGTTGGAATAGGACACTTAATATGGCCACAGGACCAACAAATGTAAAGATACCTCGCTAAACATACGTTTATGCAAATGTCTCGTAAGCCTGACTTGCTGGGAGAAAACGGACAATTTATCTGAGTTTAGCGGCCAAAAATACATAAGGAACGGTTGCAAAAGTGTTCCTTTTTTGTATTGTGTGTCTCTGATGGCTGCGGTCCATGCTGGTGCCGCATAGTCGCACTGAACACGCTTTATTGCCTGGTATGTGACCAGCAGTGTCTCTTCCTCCTTTCCCTAAGAGCTTTCAGTTATGGCTTTGAGGGCCCCATTTCTTTCTCTAACTTTGCGGGCTGTGTTCTCCGCGTGCCTCGCAAAGAAGAAGAGATTGTCAAAAGTCAATCCCAAGATTTTTGGGAATTTTTCCTCCGTCCACAGTGACATTGAGCTGGGTGTTCACTATCTTGGTCCAAGTAGTGAAAATAGTTGAGCTGGATTTTCCAGCGGAGAGAGACATGTTTCTACCAGCCAGGTATGCTGAGACTGTTGGGAGGTAGGAGTTTAAGCTCTCAACTTGTTCTATTTCTTGTCTTGTTGTTCTAGCTTAAGATATATTTTGTGCATTTGTATTTGTTTTCACGCGGCCGTAAGATCATTCTGGCACCCCTCCTCCATGCAGAAAATGTGAAATCGGCTTCAAATTGTAAGATTATCTGACACATAGCAGCTGGTAGAAGAGAAACCGTGTTATTAAGAGATGCTTGTTGCGAAGGATAAAGCAAGGCTCTGCAACATTTGGTGCATTAAAAAAAATGCAAGCGAGGTGTAGTAACTAATCCTCACAAGAAAAGGAATACAAATAGCACACATGTACACTTAAAGACAGCACTGTTGTCGTAGATTAACACAATCCGCTATCAACTTCGAATTGTTGATAGAACAGTCTGGCTCGCTAAGGCACAAATAAATACTATGCTCCAGATTGGAGTGGTCGTAGCGGTGGAAACTAAATTCAGATTGCATATATAAGGCTCTACCAAAGGCAAGCAAGCAAGAAAGTTTAAAAGAATTCAAAACCCAGAAGCAATACTGATTTTGTTAGTGCAGTCAATCTCAAATGTCATGAAAGTCCGAATTTGCAAGGTTCAATCTAAATAGATGCTTGGAATTATTTCGGACGAGAATATTGTATTATCGTATCGTATTGAAAGAAAAATTAAATTCCATTTGAGGATAATTATTTTGCTCAATACAAAACATCCCTTAACAAAAGAGGCCCTACTTAATTTATATTCACTACTTCGAAACTTTTCTTATATAATATTAAAACAAAAGTAAAGTGATTTAAGTTATCCTTATCTAATAGCTAAATTACACATAAGTATTAACTATGTGCCGTTAAAATAAAATGAGCATAATTCACTGAGTTGCTTATATGCAAGTTTTTGCTTACAACCGATAGATTGCTTATATGCAAATGATTTGCATATAACCGATAACCGCTTAAATGCAAATATCGCTTATATGCAAAAATATTGCTGCATTATAACTTTTGCATATAAGCGATATTCACTGTAAAAAAAAAAAAAAAAAAAAAAAATTGATAGTGCGACTCGGCTTCAAAGAAATATTTTTGGAATCAGTGCGCAATTCATAAGCAAAACCGAAATTCAATCAAGAATCCTAGGCATGACGCATCAGGGAGCTCATGACACAACATCCAAGAATCTAGCTAAAGAAATTCTATTAGCATTGGCTGCATGTGACTTTCACTTGAATCAAATCGTTTCCATAACATCGGATAGAGGAGCAAATATGATGTCGACATTTGCAAAGTATATTCGTAAGCTCCATTATGAGTAGAATTGGTCAGAGTTTAATCGAAAGCATTGAAACTCGTACAAATAAATTATTATCAAACGCAAGCATTGACGCTTGCCTATTTTTGGACCCAAGATTTCAGCATGTGCTTACGGACTATGACTATGAACTATTGGACAGCTATTTAACAGCTACTTTGGCGCCTGCTAATGATTCAAGAGATGCGTTTACAAAAATTGAAGACTTAAGCTGCCTTTCATGAGATCTAAAATTAATGTTTTGAGTTTTTGGAAGGAAAGACAATCATCCAATCCTGAACTCTATGCACTAAGCAAAGTTTGCTTTGCAATTTCTCCAACACAAATTAGAAGAATTCTCTAAATAAAATCGCATCCATTTTAATATATCTTTCTTTCAAAGTGACTATTGAGCGAGCCTTATCTTCGCTAAAATTAGTGTTATCTGATGACCGAAATAGACTTAGAACACTTTCCTCGTAAAACTAAATTCGTCTCACTTGGATAAAGCAATTGAGAATTTACCTCTGTTCGAAGAAGTGGATGAAAAATATGATGATGATCTTTGACATTACTCGGGGCATGCATCATTAATGTCAAGCTTCATAAGGGTTACTTGTTTTGTTAAAAGTTTATTTCACATGGGCTTAGATCAGACATACCTCAGTGCAATAAGTATATGTGCATTAACATTTTTGGAAAAACCTTGTTTTAAACCAAACGATTCAAGCCAAGTATATTTTTTACTTATAGCTCTAGAGCCAGTAACTAAGAACTGCCTTACAGTACTTCAATATTTATTAACAAAAAATTATTATTTAACAAATGTATTTCATTCTTAGGAAATAAGTATATGTGCATTTTATATAGTTCTTAAAATTTTGTATTAAGTTCAAACTTTTGATCAACTTTAATAGTTAATGTGCTTTCCTTTTGCCTCTAAGACTTTTGCAAGGCGGTTTGGCATGGAATCTGCCAGATTTTGGAGAGTTTCATTGCTTATTAACTCCCATTCTGCAAGCAAAGCGTACTTTAAATGCTTAATTGAGTCGAACTGCCTCCCACCTTTATAAATCCTGGCTGAGAGGATACCCCAGAGGTCCTCAATTGGGTTCAAGTCAGGACTGATAGCCGGCCACTCCAGTACAGGTATTTTTCTTGAAGAAAAATAAGCCTTTGTGGCTTTTGATGTGTGGATTGGAGCGTTGTCCTGTTGAAAAATCCATCTATCTTCGTAAAGATCGTCTGCAAAATCTATTAATTCACTCTCCAGCAATTGAATATAGATTTCTGAGTTTGTTCTTATTGGAATAAAACATAGCCGAGACTTTCCTGCATATCCGAAACAGGCCCAAATCATCAGTGATCCACCGCCGTGATTCCTCTTATGGCGAGTTTCTCTTGGTTTTCTTAAGTCACGCCAATACTTATGACAGCCATCAGGACCATCAAGATTAAACTTTTTTTCATCCGAAAAAATAACGTTTCGGAATTCTTCGGTCCAAAATTTGTACCTGTCAGCAAACGCCAAACGAGCCTTAAGATGGCGTGGCAATAGCATCGGTACAGCCACCCGGGAACTATGTTTAAGGTTACAATTTTCAGTTAAAATTTGATGGATCCGTCTTCTACCGACATTGAGCTCTAAATGACGTTTAATGCCTGTACAAGACATTTGATTGTTTACAGCCAGGCGCTTAATCTCACGCTTGCACCTATCGTCGATGTGGCTCGGTCTGCCACTGCGTTTAATCTGACCATAGGAGCTTGGATTTTTAAGAAATTAGCTATCGTATTTCTGTGTCGAGACACTCTGGAAGCTATTTCAGTGATGGTAGCCCCACCTTCGTTCAATCCTTGGATTCGTCCGCGTTCCTCAGCTGATAAATGTGTTCCACGCGGCATTCTTAGGAAAATTAAAAATATTTTTTTTGTGTTTCTGCAACAACTACTTAATTTACTCTCAACTTTTCATTTTTTATCAAAACACATCCAATTTGTTGCACGCCGACCATTAAATGCACACTAATTGGTTTTTGCACATAAACTTATTTCCTAAGAAAATCAAATCTCGCCACTCAAATGTGTGATAACGGTACTAAGAATGATGACCAAAGAAGAATTATGCAAAAGCATTCTAAAAATAGATAACAACAAAAGACTTTTGCATACCTAGAACATATGTTCTGTTACTATTGAGGAAGAGAGAAACGAAAACATATTTGCACATATACTTATTGCACTGAGGTATATATAGCTTAAAGGGTCGGAGTTGCTTCCTTCTAGCTGTTACATACATTTGCATAAAGTTAATATACTCTGTGTACATTTGGTACGGAGTATAAAAACCACGTGACTTTTGCACTGAGAACACCCTATGGAAACAAATAATTTTAGTCGGCCTACAAGCAGAGATAAAAACAGTGAAATCGGGAACTCTGCAAAGCCCCTAATAATCACCCAAAATCTTTATATTGCTGCTTTAGCAAACCTTTTCTTTAAATTTATCAAAATTAAAACTGCGAATTCTCAGGAACCGAATCGAAGGACAAATGATGAGATGACTCTTGATGTACTAATAATATTAGAACTAGAATACGATCTAGAATAATCAACACTAAGTCAATCTGTTCAAATATTCATTAAATTCTTAGCAGACGATTTGGAGGAACTACGGGAGCAGCTATACGGAGCACTATTGGAAGCAGATCGAGCAGCTCTAGAAGCTCTGTGCCTGCTTTGCTCCGATTGCTCCGAGTATTTTGATAGTAGTTTTTTGTGTGCTATTGACAAAATTGACAGCACGGAGCAGAGCATAGTGTTTCCGATTTGATTTTGTGCTCCAGCTACTGCTCTGCTCTTCTCACATTCAGAGCAGGAGCAAGAGCGGAGCATATTTTTGGTTGCTATTGCTGCTGTATAGGAAGCAAATCAAACCCTGATTGGAGGTATTTACCAGCCCCAGGGGAAACCTCACTCACTGTCTCTCTCCTGTAGGTGAACAACCGCAGACGTTTCAATCGCTCGTTGACCGAAGTGCGACCAGATGCCTACATCTTGGATGAGGGCACACACTTTGAGGTGGTGCCGCTGCCCGAGGAGCCCGACGAGGTGGTCAAGTCGCGGGAGGCCCTCAACGAGCAGGTGGTGCGCAAGGCTTCCATGCAGTCGGAGACCGACTCGGATATCTATTTGCCCCTGTCGTCGCAGCGTCCCTCCACCTGTGACACGGTCAAGCGTACGCCGTATGTAACGGTGCGTCAGGACACGGGAGCCAGCACAGAGAGCAAGGACACTTTGACCCCGCTGGGCAACAACGACGATGACCAGACCCTGGTGGGCGGCGACAACTCTGGTGACGATGCCACGCCGGACATCAACTTTGAGGGTAATTTCCTTGCCGGCAACTAATCCTCTGCTTGCGTGTGTTGTGTTCTCTTCTCTTCTCCTCTCCTCTGTTTTGTTCTGTTCTGTTACGCTCTGTTTTGCGCCTCAGCGAATCTCCTAACCCGTATCATTCTCATCGCAAACAGCTGCCCGTCATCGGGCTCTGCGTCAGCGCACTGTTTCGCTGTGTCGCCGCAACTCGGAGACCTACTCGCTGACCGGGGCGGACATCAATCGCTCGCACATAAGCCTCAACCAGCTGACCACGCTGACCAGGCGCCAGCTAAGCCTCACCCAGTCGGAGCCGGACAGTGACAAGGACATACCGCCCGCTGGTGGTTCCACACATCTCGGTATGCATACAAAATCCAATTAACACAACTCCTTCACCTCCTCCATGACCTAAGAAGAGCTCTAAATTCTGGCTATTAATCCACCACCCTCACCACCCACCAATCCATTTACTGTATTGGCCCTTTAGCACTAACCCTGTCCCTAATCTGGTTTACTTTCTCTGACGCATTCTCTGAATCAACCTAACCTCGAACTCCGCACAACTCTTTAGGTAAATCAGTTTTGCATGCGAAACCCTCAAGAAATATCTTGCTGAAACTGCACAGCGAGTACACCTCGATCACGGACGAGCTGGAGAACGTCTGCCATATGATAGCCTCGCCCACGGTCTCGCTGCAGAGCAACAAAGGTAAGCCGGGCGCTGGTGCAGGCAGCTGACATCCCCCCCAAGCAGACACCCCCTATAAAAACTGTAAATACTTGGCTAAACGGGCTATAGATTAAATCGAGTGTTGTTGTTGCTCACTACCGCTGCTCCTGCTTACCGCGCGCGTCTGCTTACAGATCCCAGGGTTTACTCATTTGGTGTCTAATTAATTGTAGCTTCATTGGATCGCCCCAAGACGGAAATGTCGCGTGCTGAAGCTGCCGCTTTGCAGGAGAAGAAACATCTAAAGGAATGTGAGGAGAATGACTATCGCATACTAGAGGGATTGTTTGAGGCACGGGGATCCATTGATGCCAGCTCGGAGGGATTTGAGGTAGGAATTTACATACATAAATAGGTTAAATGTAAACAAGGCAGCAGCAATACAGCAGCATTGGATTACTCGCGAGAGAGCGAGTCAAAGCACATCACTGAGTGTTAGAGAGAGAAGAGAAGCAGCATCTGTAGCTTGCCCTTCACCGATTACACTAGTTTACAAAATAATAAAAATTTTGCGATCCCGAACGTTTGGTAGCAATTTCTTATGTAAGTCCCCCCGCTGAGTCCAAAAATCCATATCACGATTTTTTTAGTGGGGCCGTTTTCGAGAAATCGCGGAAAAGCTAGATTTTTGATTCTGAAAAAAGTACCTTTAGAAAAATGTGTATATCTTCAGTATCGATTCATTCATTATAAAATGGTAATGCTTTCTTGGAAGGTAATTGAATGCCCTATCATTCATTCATACACCACTTCTGAATCCGGTGCTTGACTTCGGCGTTATAAAGGCTTTTATCGGCAACATTGCATTAAATTAATGAATTTTAAAAAAAAAGCTAGATTTTAAGTGCGATTTTCACCACGAAAAAAATTGTGAAAAATTTATTTTATTGCTGGTCACCAAAGATTTATCTATTAAAAATACAACGTCACATAATTCATTCAAATCCGTTCAAGAATATAGAAGTTATTTGCATTTAAGTAAAAAATGGAAGGTTTCAAGTTCATGCAAATTGACTTGGTTTAAATGTTTTACTGTTCGTCGTAGGGGCTAGTTAAAATTCAAACTATGCTATTTAAGGGCTACTGTGACCTGCAAAATTTATTTTGTACCTGGTTAAGATTTTTTTTGTGATTGACTTAGGTTGAAAAATTAGTGCAAGAGTCAAAAATGAATCAATATCCTAATAAATTGTGCTGCGCTTGCGGTCATTACATATTCATACTCTGTACCGAAGGTACATAGAGTATATTAAGTTTGTGCAAAAGTATGTAACAGGAAGAAGGAATCATTTCCGACCCTATAAAGTATATATATTCTTGATCAGCATCAACAGCCGAGTCGATATAGCCATGTCCCTCTGTCCGTCCGTCTGTCCGTCCGTATGAACAAACAGATCTCAGAGATGGTAAGAGATAGAGGTTTGACATGTATGGGACAAATGCTTCTTATACTTGCAGGCAGATCAAGTTTATTTTCAATTTTCGCCACGCCCCCTCCCGCCCCCGCAATTTTGAAAAAACGTCATATCTCCGACAGTTTTATAGATAGATGATTCGTACCTTCTAAAGATAGGTAGTCATTGGCAATATGTATCGATTTGCCGAAGAAATGATAAAGATCGGATGAGCGGTTCTCAAGTTATGAGAAAAAAGTGTAAAAAAAGAGGCCTCCCACGCACACGCAAACAACACCGCATTGCATGCATCAAAGAGAGAGAGAGAGAAAAAAACTTAGAGATGAGCACAGTGGCAGCGACGCATTCAGCATATACACCGGGTACAGAGTATGTTATAGTCGGGCTTGACCGACTTTCTCACTTGTTTTTATAAGACATATGTGAGCAAAAAATAGAGAAAAGGTATCTTCGGCCGGTGATAAAGCTCGTATAATTTATGTAAATTTCGTTTAAATTGTTAGCGGAGTAATTTTATATGTAACCCCCGCAAGCGTTACTCCATTTATTAGTATAATTTTTTTTTTTGCATTCAATTTGACGTCTTAGACTCATTTTCAACCGAAGTCAATCACAAAAAATCTTTGGCAGGTCATAGTAGCCCTTAAATAGAATAGTTTGAATGTTAACTATGCCTACTCCGACGAACACAAAAACAATCAAACTTAATCAATTTGCATGAACTTAAAACCTTCCATTTTTTACTTAAATGCCAATAACTTCTATAATCTTGGACGGATTTGAATGAATTATGTGGCGTTGTATTTTTTAATAGAGGAAATCTTTAGTGACCAGCAATAAAATAAATTTTATACAATTTTTTTCGTGGTGAAAATCGCACTTAAAATCTAGCTTTTTTTTTTTAAATTCATAAATTTAATGCAAAGTTGCCGATAAAAGCCTTTATAACGCCGAATGCAAGCACCGGATTAAGAAGTGGTGTACGAATGAATGAAGCAAGAAAGCATTACCATTTCATAATGAATGAACCGATACTGAAGATGGGCGGTGGCGACAGCAGTGATAACAGTGGAGCGGGTCCAAGTGGTTTCCAGCTAAAGAATGAGCGACCCTGGCAGCGTAACTCCTCCATGGAACAGCAGTCGTATCAATCGCCTTTGATACCCTCGCGAGCCACCAGTGACTTTCTCAATCCTCCCTACGAGAGCAGCGGCCGCCTGTTTAAAAAGTCCAGCGAAAGTTTGCAAAAGAATTCCAGCACGGATACAGACTACTCGGCCCATCCCTACCGTTTCATCAAACAGAGCTCCAATGAGACCAACACCTCGCAAACCGGTTCCTACAATGTGGACACACCCTCTTTGACCGCCGAGCCCTCCTTAGATGCCGGCGACTCGAACTCGGCAACGGGCATAAGCATGAGTGTGGGCTGGCGTTACCAGCCCCAGCGAACGGCGTCCGTGGGTGCTGCCGATGGCAAACGCCTGCGTGACGACAGTTCCAGTTCCCTGGATCTAAGTGCGGCTGCAGTAACAACGCAGGCAGCGCCAGCCCTACCCACTCGCCCCATACAGCTGAAGAATCAGTTTAGTCTGGACCAGGGCAAGCCCCTGACCCCGGCTGAGGTGGGAGAGCCTGTCCCGATTATTTCCAAACTGATTTCCACGCTAAAGCCCCAGCCCTACACCAGCAAGCTGGGCATGAATGTGCTCAAGGAGAGCAGCTCCAGCACAGAAGGTTCCCGAGACGGCCTGGAGTGCCTGTCCGGCAACTCTTCCTCCGCGGCCCTGTCCATACCGCAAATAAGCACAGATCTGGTGCAGGACGAAATAGCCAAGCTGTCCTCAAACATCAAGAGCAGCACCGATTCCGAAAAGGATCCGCCCTACAATGAGACCATGTGCTAAGTCCCCCATGTGCTCAATAGAATTACTAGTCATATCACAGACGGGTTAATAATTCGGACAATACATAGAACACAGATTCCTGTTGTTGTTAAACACTATATGAACGTATCACCCCACACACACCGTACCACCAGAGAGCCATTTGATTCTATTTACACGCGTTCAATTCAAATCTATCGAAACATATTGGAAACATATCTACACTTACTTTACCCACGCTCTTGCCCACTTAATCTTTAACCTCAACAATGCACACCAATGTACTTACTTGTCTCTTCTTCTATATGTAATGCATATGTGTCACACGATATCATATATTAACTATAGTTAGCTAGTCCATTTTAAAGTTAGTCCTATGCTGTACATAATATATATATACCATATGTGGAGTGTAAATGTTGGAATATCAATGTAAATATCTAGAGTAAAAAAAACGCTAAAATTGTTCATGTTTGATCGCTGTGCAAGACATATTTAACAAAATTATAAAAACAATATTTGTGCATTTTATTAGTGGATTTATATAAACGTATTTGTTGAATGTAAGACAATTAATGTAATTCTATTTACAATTGTATTTATTAAAATGAAATTGAAAAAAACAAACGTGAATTTACATGAGTTTTTATTGATATAGACCAGAGTTCCTGGGGGACGAATATACCCGCTAATCCACACTGAATGCTTGCCAAAGTCCAGCATCGCTGTGTGTTAGAGAGAGAGAGAGAGAGAGAAGACACACAGACACATTTTAGCGCTCTCTTCTTGAGCAACTCTGAGGTCGAAGTGCTTCTCTCTTTCAAATAACAATTGGGTGTTGTTTACCGCGGTCGGATTGAAGTGTATGTAAAGGGGGGGGGGATGAGTCAAATTTTTAACATTTTGGGTCTAGATTCATAAAGTTAGGAAAGTCTTCCAGTGTTTCATAGTTATCAAAAAGTGTAGTAGTTTAAATATGAGGTAAATAAATGTAAGAAAAAATCGAGTGAAATGAAAGGCGGGCCCGAAAAAAAAAAAATGAGGAAATAAAACAGGCAATAAAGGGGGTAGTTAAAAGAATAAAAAAATTCAAAAAACAAGAATGGAACGGCAAGAATAGGGTTAAATGCCGAAAAAAAAAGAAAAGGTTGACTGAATAAGCTAAAAGCGGGGTGGGTCGTAAGTTAACAAATTGGTGGAGTTCAAAACCCAATAATAGAAAGGACGGGGGGTATAAGATGGAGAAGGACGCTTAGTTATAGAGGAAGTAAGGGAAAAAAAAAAAAAAAAAAAAAAAAATAAAAGTAAACGAAAAAAGTAAAGGGGTTTCAAGGTCTAGAGTATAAAATAAAGAAGATTAAGAGGGATTGGAGATTAATTTCAGTATAGGGTGGTTGTGGAACTGCTGTGCCATTTCTGTTCGCCTGTTACTTCAGTTGGTTCCATTTAGCACTTTCAAGCAATTTTTGAGCTCAATTTGCCAAGAAAAACAGTCCAAAACAATCAATCCAACACAGCTGGAGTAACAGGCGAACAGAAATTGCAGATAGATCTATCTGCATCTGATTTTGCTAAATAAAAATGGTATAAACAAACAACTTTCAGTGTGGGAATTGAGGGAATGCCTAGAAGCATGCAACATTTTGATCAGATTTCTTTGAGTAATTTAAAAAAAACTTGCTTCAACTTTTTAACTTGCTCATAACTTGAGAACCGCTTATCCGATCTTTATCATTTCTTCGGCAAATCGATACATATTGCTAATGACTAACTATCTCTAGAAGGACCGAATCATTTATCTACAAAACTGTGCGAGCTGTGTGTGACGATTTTTCGCAATTGTGGGGTGGTCTCTCTTAATAATTGCATACTTATGGGCTTAAATGAGTTAAATTTATGTGGCATACTTTTTGGCTCTCATTTTTAAAGGTTTGTCTCTAAGCGGGAACCAACTTAAGTTGGTATGCACCCGGCTAATATCCAGGGTACATTTTTTGTGGTCACTCCCATTCGCAAGCAAGGCAATTATCATGGGATTCGTTTGGAAGGCATCAAAAAAATCGCACCTTGCCAGCCTGAGAGTATGCTATACTATTTAATTCGTCTACCTGCATAGTAAAATTTTCCAAACTGCCTGTCTAAAAGTATGCTATACAATTTAAATTTTGGCTGCTTTTTCCAAAAATAAAAATACCAAATATTGGGTACAGTGTGACCGTTCACCACCAAATAGCCACCCACAACAAAAGAATCCAAACAATCGCCACAATGGAAGAAGGTAACAAATCCAAATAAAACACTAAATATTAGCCCACAATGGACATTTCGGCAATTGAGCTTAGCGTGGAAGCTCTCATAGGTTCCTTGGTGGCACTGGGCGTGTTGTTCCTGTTCTGCCGCAGTATTCTGTCCGATGATGTCGTCATTTGCATCCCAGGGAAAACACGTCACAGCTGGAAATCAATAAAAATACTCGAGCAGGTGTGTTTCACTAATCAGTACACTTGTTGCCCTGTGTCATTTACTGCTTCTTCCCACTGCCAGGCCTGCTTCTGCAATGTGTGTGAGATTCTATTGACCCCCTCGGCTGGATCATTTTGCGACTGTTGTGGCCTCTGTACCCATTCCACGCCACAATGTCAACGTCAGGCGGACAAGAACTATGGCTGCAAGGACAAATGGTTGCGCAACGAGTCGGCGATGGTGCATTTGTGGGTGCGCGGCAATTTGCCCATGAATGTCAACTGCTCGGCCTGTGGCGAGGAGTTGGATCATCACAGCAACACCGAACCGGGTCTGTATGGCTGGCGATGTGCCTGGTGCCAGCGTTGCTATCACAACACTTGCTACGAGAGTGTGGACACCAAGGGCCAGTGTGACTTTGGAGAGTTTAAGGATATGATCTTCCCACCCTACTCCATAGTGGCTGCACGCAATAGAGAATCTGTGCGTTTGCATTTAGCTGGGATCAGGCCACCCGATATTGAAAACTGGGAGCCTCTAATAGTGATAGCCAACACCAAGTCTGGTAGCAGCACGGGGTCAAATGTTTTGTCGCTGTTGCGCGGTTATTTGCATCCCTTGCAGGTGATGGAGCTGGGCTCACGTGGTCCCCAGGATGCCCTGCAGTGGGTGGCCAAGGCCAGTCCGCGTCCTTGTCGCATACTGGTGGCCGGCGGCGATGGCACCATAGGCTGGGTGTTGAACACCATTTATGCGTTGCAAATAAAGCCCCAGCCCGCGGTGGCCATTATGCCGCTGGGCACTGGCAATGACCTGGCGCGTGTTTTAGGCTGGGGAGCCGAACCACCTGCTCAGCTCGATCCTGTGCAGATTCTGCGTAGCATACGTAAAGCCAGAAGCGTGAATCTCGATCGTTATGATTTGCAAATTGAAAAGCTTCACTACCGCCTGCCCATACAAAGACATCCCACAAGGACCATTCATGTGTACAACTATTTCAGTGTGGGCGTGGATGCCTACATTACCTACAACTTCCACAAGACGCGCGAATCTCGTTTCTACCTGTTGAGCAGTCGAATATTTAATAAGGTGAGAGTCTTGAGGATGATTAGCTTACCTGCTCTGCTGACTGACTCCTGAATCCCTCTTCCAGCTGCTTTACTTTTGCTTTGGCACCCAGCAAGTCATGCAACCCGACTGCGAACGCATTGAGCAGAAACTCCAGCTGTATTTGGATAACAAGCTGGTCGATCTACCCGAACTGCAGGCCCTGGTGTTTCTCAATATTGACTCCTGGGGGGCAGGTTGCAAGCTGTGCGAACTGAGCAACTCCAATGGCGATGTACGCTGGGCCAATTCCATATCCGATGGCATAATGGAGGTGTTTGGTATTGTCTCCTCCTTCCACATAGCCCAGCTGCAGTGCAATATAAGTAAGCCCGTGCGCATAGGCCAGGCCAAGCAGATTAGGGTAAGTAAATGGTTAGAGCTAAGCGGAGAGTCTTACACTTACCTCGATTCCTTTGCCTTTTGCAGCTGCAAGTTAACTCCACCGTACCCATGCAGGCTGATGGTGAGCCTTGGATGCAGACACCGGCTGATATACGCCTGCAGGCACGTAGCCAAGCGCGTGTCCTCAAACTAGAGTCCTAATTCGGCAGTGCCAAATGTACTTAACCCTGAGATTCCCCTCCTAGTCTCCCTAAATCTCAATAAAATAAACCAGGGAATCGTCTAAAAGAATTCCACTTTATTCTTCGGAAAAGTAAATATATAATTAAATGATCGACTGGTTTGTGGCACGAGTGCCACAGCTTGGGTCTCTGTTTGTGTATCGAAAGGCGGGTGTAATCAACGAAATCAACCAAGTGGCAGCAGCGGAGCGCCTTCCCTTAAAGCATGGTCAGCTCCATAATGGCGTTCACTATGTCGTTATTGTTGTTTTTCAAGGCCTTAATGGCCTTGGCCCGGGTCGTGTTCGCCTGCGTGATGACCAAATCAATATCCTTTTCGTCCACGCCCGTATCGTCCACCTCCTCCTCATCCTCCTCGGCAATGGGGGCCACCGAAGTGGTAGCACCCACACTGTCCACAGCACCAGCCTCGGGAGCCTTGAATTTCTCGGCAGCCGCCACCTGGGCCTGCTGCGACAAATCCTCGATCTTGGCCTCACCAAACACAATGTAGGTGTCGCTGTGCGGATTCTTGTACACATCCGGGTTGTTGATCACAAACAGAATGTTCTTCGACTTGCGGATGGTCACACGGTTGACGCCCTGGATTTGCTTCAGGCCCAGCTTGAGCATAATTTTTCTGGCCTTCTTTTCGCCGCGTGACTGCTTGGCCTTGGACACCACATCGATGGGCAGACCAGTGGCTCCACCACCCAGCTGTGTGGTGGCAGCGCCGGCCTCCTCCAGGCCGGGAATATCACCCTCAGAGTCGCTATCGCTGCCATCATCCTCAACGCGCACATCCTCGGGCTTGGCCTCGGCCGAAGTGGAGGGAGTTGGCTCGTTCTTGATTTCGGTGAGCTCAGGCATAGTGATCTGCGGCGAAGAGAGTGGAAAAGCATAAGTTAAATTGAACTTTTGCCGCCGGCTGCAGCAGTGGGGGGTAATTAAGAGCACATGGTGGAGTGTGTGTGTGTGTATGCAGCCCTGGCTGAGTTTAAATGTGTATGTATACACTTTAAATTAAATTCACTGCATTTAAACACCTTTTAAGGTTGAATTTATTAATAAACACTTTTAACCGCTTGCGATTGCTGCACTTCTAGAACTTTTCTCACGGTGTCAGTGTCATGGCGGCGCAGCACCCAAGTCATTTTTTTCACACACTTTTCTCCGCATACCTGTGTTAGTTTTGAAGTGTTTTCGACTAATTGAGTGCTTCTGCGAGCTTGTACGATAGTTTGTTAATAGTTTTAAACACTTTTCTTTTAATTTTTCACTAATTTTTTCTTTGCGGCCACGCCGTACTTCTTACCTCTTGTTTCCGCTAAACTGTCAAAGAAGTTAGAGATGAGCGTTTCTTACGTGCCTGATACTTGTCACGAGTATTTGACGTAATGATTCACTGTCGTTACCAGAAATATTTTGGAATATTTAAAAAAAGGCAAAGCTCTTTTGTAGTAACATTTTTTTCTAAAAATTTAACAAAATTTTTGACCGTGTGAAAATTTCCAAAACATTTTGACCGTGTGAAAAACCAGCCTTTTTCCGGCCAAAAAATTTGAAGGAAAAATTTCCCATCTCTATAAAATCAGGCAGCTATTGGGTGCCACAGGGCTGCAAAAATGCCTTGCACACTGTCATAAGCTAGTTGCTAAGACATTAGAAAGCCGCCGTTTTTAAATTTAAACTGTTTAGACAAATTAACGTTTAACTGAGTGAAGTTTTACTTTTTGAACTTAATTAAAAAAAATCTGGGGCTAGATATAAAGCTTGAGCTGCGTAAAACATGGTTAAACCATTACAATAGCTTCTCAAGAAAATTGTAATAATAAGCTTAAGCTATGGTCCCACAGGCAAATAATTTGCCCAAATTTTCATAAAAATGTCTCTAAATAGACATGATTACAGATTTTGCACAACTTAAAACTAAAACTATGGTTCCATACGTAAGAAATTTGAACAAAAATAGCCGAAAAGTTTCCTAAGTTGGCCTATTTAGTCAATTTTTCATCAAAATTTGGGCAAATTATTTGCCTGTGGGACCTTAGCTTTAGCCTAAAAGTGGAAAAGATCTGAAAAAGTTGTGAATTCGTACACAGAAAAATATCTGTTCGAATTGTAATGAAATCATGAACTCGCTCCGTCAGTTCAAAAGCTATGTCTACTTAACTTTGCACGAAGCTTTTAGATACATTTACGCTCTACATTTGTTACCACCGGCCGGATCGGAAGACTATAGCATATAGCCGCCATAGGAACGATCGTCCGCAAAACTCGTTTTAGTGAGAAAAACTTTTTTGTTTTCGATACAAACTTCACAAAACCTCGTATATACTCGTTTTCCATGCTTTTTCATAATTCTAGCAAGTTTTACGAAAATCGGATTACTATATAGTAAAACTGCCATTGAAAAGATGGGTCTATGAAATATGCTCACTAAGAAAAACTTGTTAGTTGTCAATGATATCGCTCCAAAACTCAACATTTTCAAATATAATATGCTTCCACATAATTCTGCTTAGTTTGGTCCAAATCGATTGACTATAGCATATAGCTGCCATAGGAATAATCGGACGAATGAGTGAAATTGTGGAATGCAAATTATTGAAAAATATTCAATTACATAAATATTGCAAGCTACAACGGTATATGAACTTAAGTTGAGACGAAGATAACTTTCCTCTATTTTTTGATGTCATTCAGCTTTCAAGAAAAGTATTTCGGTTCATTTGGTCGCACACTCAGTCAACCAAACTTATAGCAAACCGCTTTGACGAAACTTTACCTTGTCTACATATATTCAAATATTTCTTAGTTGCGCAAATATGCGCTTAAGTTGTTAACTCTATTTAAATATATACACAATAACACAGACTTCCACATAAGCACTTTCGGCAATACGGCGTAATCTTGCTAGTTTTGCTTCACGAAACACAAGAATTGAGAATATCAGGCCTGTTCCGAATTCCGAACGTTTTCAAAAAGTAAAAACGAAACGAAAACGAACGTTTTGGTCTTTGCTGTTCCCAATTCCGAACGATTTGGTTACGTTTTGACTTTTCGAACTCTCTTTCGAAGTCGCTTTCATAAACAGCTGGCTGGCTGGCCTGCGCGCGTGTTTGTGTATATCGATAGCAGCCAGAGTTGTCATCATCTCTATAATTTTAATTTACAAAGCTCTTATTTACATATTAAGTCAATTTATTTTGATTTAAAACAATATTTAATTATTACATTTAAATTTGTGATATCAAATATGGATAAAATACAGCTAAAATAACTAAGAAAAGTGGTGTGCAAATACATTAATTTATATAGATCAACCCTAGCAGCTATCGATTGACGGATGAAATAGACTAAAAAGTAAAGTGGAATTCAGAACAGCTCGGTTTGAAAACGACCGCTCGGTTTTGCTTTTCACGCAGTATTTTATAGATGTTTATAAAAAAATGATTTTAATATACACCTAAAGCTTGGTATGGAGATACTTGCGAAAAGTGTGCGAAATCTCTGCACATTATTTCGTCGATAGCAAGTGCGAAATAAGACTCTCATCTCTAGTTGATTTGTTTTCAAATTTAACTTGGCGAGGAAATTCAAATGAATTAACAGCGAATAGTTGTGGTGGCCTCCAATGATGCAATAGTTGCTACAATAATAATCCTTACTTTATTTGTAATATTTTAACAATTTGCTCCAATCGGCAATTGGTGCTTTATGGACACGATTAGGGAAGAAGCTGAATGGACTGGGCCATGACATCTCGTTTATATGCATTTATAATGGAACGGCATAGATAAGAGGATGTGGTCCACGACTTGAGCGACAAGGAAGTCCCTAGTCCGACCACTGAAAAATTATGCAGCTGATCTGTTGGACATACGGAATCCCAGTCATCCAAAATTGAATAACTTTGTACTGGGCCAAAGTTGCTCATCATCAGCAATCCCGTAGGAGGAGTTAATGTTCTCGTGGCATAAGTTGGCCAAAAGCGACATGACTCCCACTTCACATCGTTGCCTCCTTGAGTTGCGATGGGTACGCCTCCATCGCTTCTTGGCGCGCTTATCACTCCGGCAGAGAAGGCTGTCCTTTACCGAAGACCAAGCCGTTTTGCAATGACATAATTAAACTCAATAAATACTATCAGGCCTGTTCCCGTTTCCGAATTCGATTGATCGGAATTGGTAAGAGCTGTGATTGCTAAGATACGATTAAAGAATTTGGCCGAATCTTTATGTCATCAAGAGGGTCGAATGAAAGCAAATGAGGCTATGAAGTTAAAAGCCGAAGAACGCAGTCGGTTTTAGAAAGCGAGTACATTTAACAATTTCGATTCCGCATGATTTGATCGGAATCGAAAACGGGAACAGGCCTGTATACTTACCTTTCTTTCCAAAGGCAGCCACCTATACTTTTCGAGATAATTTTTGTCAAGCCGCTATTATAATGCTGTTTATGGATGAGCTTCCACAAAACAGATATATCTTTTATTAAATTACCTAAGGCCACCTTCTCCTCCAATAAAAAGATGTTCTGCCTCTTTAATGCTTTTGTTTTAGTTTTTTACTCAATTTAATATAACGCGCCACAACACTTGTATGTATATGTGTGTCTTCCGCCACATGTAGTGTGTATGTGGAGACGAAAAATATGTTTTACATATATTTCACACCTTCGAAATCATAACTCATCGCGTGACTATCGGGTGTCTATCGCGTGACACGTTGACGTCGGGTGGCAACGCTCTGATATCGATATGTCAATTTCGCGCGTGAACTCCATACCAACTCACGAAACAGCAACCTGCGAAATCCGTGCGAAATCATTTTTTTATATGGACTTTTCATTTCGCGGGTATTTCGCGGGTATCTCGCAAAAAAAAATAAACTGTAAACATTTTAAGTAGTGATGCTAAACTACTTAAAAAATGTTCAACATTATTAAATTGATGAGTTTTAAATTTATGGAATTTATTTTAATGCTTTTAATAACAATTACTTTTCATTCCGCTGACTCTGCAGCACAACTTTTGAAAACGACAATTCTGGTCGATTTGCGGAATTCGGAACAGCAATCAACTCGATTTGCGACAATTCCACTCGTTTTCGGAATTCGGAACAGGCCTGTATGTTATACTTAAAATATGTTGCAACATTAACATTAAATACAGCACGAAACAAAAGCATATATAATGTAAGCACAGTACACTAAATAATATATACCTTTATGAGTACTTCGCATATTTTGAACCGCCATAATTTACAATCCTACATATTAGAATGGTTGATAATCAAACATTCACAAAATTTCAGGCACAAATAGCTTAGCACAAACTGGTCACTTTAACGGGCTGTCAAATACCAGTGATGGGCAAAAAAAAATATTTTTTAATATTTTTATTTAGGGTAGACATTTATTTAACGGAAATATTAATATGAAAATAATAAAAAATAATTTTGGACCTTATGCCAAAAAAATGGTAATTCCGCCCAATGTGCAATGCACTCTGGTCCTATGAAATAAATAAATGTTAAAAGCTAACGTTTTTATATTTTTATGAACACTTTTTCGCATTTCATGACTACTGTGCATGTTTTATGAACGGAAAAAACAGACCAAAATCATGAATCATTTGGGTATGATTTTAGAACGTGATATTTTTCTCTGTGTATTCTCTAGAAACTGTTATTTTGATGATCCAAAAAAGCTTCAGATTTAGATTTGGGTAAATCTAACTAATCAAACTATGAAAACCAGCTACCTGCGTCGCTAGATAGTAGCTACTAGGAGAACCAGAAGACGACCACTCAAAGGTTCCAAAGTGTCTATGGGTCTATGGTTTATTGGAAATTGTAAGAATATAGGAAACCGGAACACTCAATCAAATCAGCCTCGATTCGCATTGTCAAGGTTAAGACCAAAAGAGTAAGGAATCCTCCTTATAAGTCAAAGAGGCGGATCATATTCACCAATTTCAGCAACCTGCTTATTCATATGCCATTCACTTTGCACAATTTGCATATGCCTAATTGGCCATAATTGATCACAAAAATAAATAAAAATTATTATAAATATTTTGTCAATCGTCACGTTTGAATGTTTGAAATATTTAACGTGCAATTTGTCGACTTCAAACATTGTAGGAAAATCATTTTGAACAATTGCATAAATTACAATATAATTATGCGCTTCGTTGGTAATTCTGATTTTCAAATGAAAAGTTTAATTTTTGGCTTTCTGTCAAAGATATATTTGTCTGTACGTACATTGGGGTATAACAGCCCTGCCAAATACATAGAAACATCTTCGCCAGGCGGCGGAAAACGGGCAAATTAACGAAATGCAACGAAGCGTTTCATGCGCTCAAATAAATCAGAGCACTGTTGACACCCGGGATGTGGATGTGGATGTGGCTCTGGCCCCCAGACACCACTCTCTGCGCGAGCGCGTTTTTTGGATGTCGCAGACTCCCGGCACAAATCGAAATTATTTACTGACAAATTGTTGCAAATATTTCGCATAGTTTCGTCTCGTTTGCGAGGCATAAAAATGCATTGCATTAAATGCAATTTCAACAACAATAAAAACCCACGTGTCCCCGTCCCCCAAATTACGTGCATATCCATTGCTCTAGCTAATAAAAAATTTAAAATTGTGAGATGTGAAGTCGAACATGTGTTCCCGTTGACCGCAACACACGAACGAAGCTGTCCAATGTTTACCCAACAATTGACACGCCCACTCCTCGGTGGAGTTCCAGGCCGTCGTCCCATAATTGTGTCATTTTGCAACCCTTTCCGCTGCACGGCTCGATCCGCTGGCCCAACGATGTCTTGTTGACGCAACTGTAATTAAGGCTAGAAGCCAAAAATTGTTTATACACATTAATTGGAAATTGGAAAGTAATTATAGTCGTCAGTTTCACGGGGCAAGCAGAGCGGTTGGTTTATATAGTAATTAAGGGGTTTTATTTGCATGTCCACTCAATGAATATTCTATGAATATATCGATGGAAGAGTTCATTTTATTGGATATACGTCCAGGGCACAATTTGGATATATATTTTTGAAGAATCAGTAGGAGGAGAAACGAATTTCGAAGAGATGGGTATTGAAAATCGAAATCAAGGAGAACCTGAACCATTTGACAATCGATTAGGATGGACAAAGTTCCGCACAAGTTGTGTTGGGTCCTCTTATATTTTGAAACATTTCGAAAGCTTTATTCTTTATTCGTCATCATTGTTCATACTTGGTATTCATTGTGGTTCAGGAGAGGAAAATGCCTTATGCATTTCCTAGTCTGTCGTCGCAGAAGCGTATGTAGGAGTCGCACCTACTAAAAACTAGGGTTGTCGATATTTCTCAAAATATCAATATCGATAATTTCTAAAATCCAAATTTTCAATATCGATATTTGATATATTGCCTTTAAAAAAATCGATATATCGATATTATCGTTATTTTCTAAAGCTTACGAAAACTGAAAAGCTTTAAAGAACCGTCTTCAATCGTCAACTGCTAGTGACGATTTCTAGAGACCGTTATATCTAATCTTCAACAGTTTCCAATAGCTTTCTGAAACTACACTCTACATTTTTTCAAATTACATTAATAGTCTGAGTTTATTTTTCTCTAAACCTTAAAAGCGTGTACTCAAAAGACAGTTAAATTTAGTAAGGCACATTACTTCGTATAAGAAAGGCTTCTGTTTAAAATTGTTCTGATTTCAAAGCAGATCAAAGGTGTTTTTTTTTTCATGTGAAGTATTGTGACGATTTAAATTTATATCTTATCCGAGTGTAGGCTTTAAAGACTTACAGATTTTGCTTAAAAAATATCAAGTGTAGAATTTAAGAGAACCCGTCTAATGTGTTCTCCAGTCATTCTGCTGCGGGTGTCCGTAGGTCAGCGATTGTCACCTGATATCCCCAGGGTCCGAAGACATTTCGGTATTTACACATAAACAATTTAAACGCTTGCCGAAGCTGAGGCCAAGAGAGTAAAGTATCGAAATGCACTTTCAGACAGCATGAACAATTCATCCGCACTAGCTCTTTAATAAGCTATTGGGTTTATGACGATATCTTCAATATATTGTAACACTGACACCTAATATTGCAGCGTATTTCTGTATCCGTACGTGTATTACCAGATGATTTGTCAGGCTAGCTAGTTTGGTGAATTTGCACCTATTACCATACTAACTTTTCTGATATATCGTTTATAAAAATATCGATAATCGCCAATATCATATCGGAATAACCCTTATCGTCCACCAAAAATAGCGATATATCGATAAAATTTTGACAACCCTACTAAAAACCCCCTCTTTTCCGGCCTGTATTCATTTCGGAAAAGCTTTCGCATTTCTTCGAAGTGGGGCCCTTTACGAGCTATGCGCTCTCATCTATTATCTGCATCCTGATTCCCCACTATGTCCTCTCGTCCAGGTCCTTTTTCTTGATTCGCAGAATTTCGCCAACAAAACAGGCAATCCATCTCCAGTGCTCTTCGTTCGCGGTCATTTTCGATACGATGTTGTCCGCTGTGATATGTTCTACACATCGTGTTAGGCTGCCTCGCCTATCGGCCCATCGTTCGCAGTGTGTCACAGTGTGCTCAAAACTATATTTTTCTGCGTCGTCACACACGCACCTTGGTTCTGTGCTTTTCCCAATTGAGTGTAGCAATGCGCTAAAGTAGCCGTGTTCTCTCATCACATTTGTTACGTAGAAGCCAACTTTTGATCTCTGGAATGAGCCTTTTTGTCCATCTGCCCTTTATTTCGTTTGCCCGTCTTTCTTGCCACGCTGTAAGGGTTTATTCCTTAATAGATTCCCATCCGTATATTTGGCTTCGTTCTCTGGCTCATAGGTCGATCGGCGTAATACCTGTAAAAACGTTTCAGCGATTCAAGATTCAAACCGTATCCTTAGGTTTGATAAGTTCCGCTAACCAAACATTGGACTTAATGAAGCCTCCGGACCGCTTTTAGGGATTATCACAATTTTTCAATTCTCTTTGGTCTCCTTTTGCTTTAACTTATAGGTCTTATAGATAACACTTCAATTTCAATATTAAAATTTTTATAACAATTATCAGTTTCATCCAATTTTCCATTACCTCTATCATAAAGAAGCTTTGGCGGAGAAGTACCTACAGAATACATCAACTTCAAGGTAGCGCAACCGGAAGTAGCTTTTCCCATGAGCGAGAATATATCGAAACACAAGGCTAAAACAGACACAAAATTCAAGGCTACTCAATTCTTACTTACACTTTTTGACAGCTTTCGATAGAAGTTTCGCCTTACATTAGGAAATCGAAGGCGTCCATGTCGATTCGATACATCAGATTCCAGCTTTAAGTCATAGAACCAAGCCCAACTGAAATTATCGAACCTGCGCAGTGCGCTACCTTGTAGTTATTGTATCATGCGTACCTAGTCCCAAGATATACTTAACAAGGTAGCCGCTCTCGCTCTCTAGCTCTCTTTGCTTATTATTATTATTATGTGTTGTTGGGGAAGTGGTGCATAGCGACCAATTTTGGTCTATTGTGCCCCCCTACTGAGTTTACAGCTCTCCTAGCAGCCCTATTTCCTGTACAAAAGCCAGGATTTTTGTGGGTTCTGAAATCTGCTGAGTCTGCGCCTCGCTAGGGCATCGCAGAGTGCTAGTATATGTTCCGAGGACTCCTCCTTCTCTTCACAGTATCTGCAAAGTTGGGTGTTTGTTATTACCAACTTGTACATGTGGCTCCGCAGTCTGCAGTGACCCGTGTAGAGCCCTGTCAGGATCCTGAGGGCCTTCATTCCTTGTTGGATTAACTTTTAGAACCTTTTGAGGTCGTGGTTCACTATTAATGCTTTAGCTTGTCTCATTCCCCTGGTGTTTATCCAGGAGACTGTTCTAAGCGTATTCTCTTCCTTTCTTAGGAGTCCTTTTATTGTGTGTTGGCCTATACCGCAATAGGGCTCTGGTCCTACCATTGCGGTGGCTGCACCCTTGCGTGCCAGTTCATCGGCCAATTCGTTTCCGGGGATGTTGTGGTGTCCCGGTATCCATCGTAGGGTCAGGTTGTTCCTGCTGCCAAGTTGGTCCAGTTTGTTCTTTGTCTCTAAGACTAGTTTAGAGGTGAACTTATTACTGCTGAGCGCTTTAAGCGCTACTTGGCTATCAGAGAGGATAGCTATTTCGCTATTATGGTAGTTCTTTCCCAACGGGAGATGGCACATACTTCAGCTTGAAATATGCTTGTGAATTCTCCCATTGGTTCAGATATTTTCGTTCCTGGTCCCGCTACCCCAAGTCCGGTTCCTTAAGGCGTCAGGGACCCGTCTGTATACCACATAATTGTGTGTGGTTGCATTTTATATGTTTCTTCTAGTGAGATCCATTCTCTCTTATTACTTTGGTGTACAGTGAAGTTCCTGTCAAAGGATCCATCTTTCGTCTCTGGGTTGGAGGATTAAAGGGATTTCCCTTTCCAGCTTTTCAGAGTCTCTGAGGCTAACTAGTGGTTCTACCCACTCCTTCTGCTGTTAATCTAAGCAGTGTTGCTTTTTTCTTCAGGTAGATGGTATGGTGGAGTGGTGTTAGCTCCATCAAAACCTCGATTGCCGCTGTCGGACAGGTACGCATGGCTCCAGTCATGCATATATATGCCAGCCTTTGCAGTTTTTGCAACTGCGTCTCTTTGCTTACTTCCCTGCAGTGAAATTGTCAACTAGTAACAAAAAATACTGTCATACGCCTAGTTGGAATATTTACATGTAGAATTAAACTGGTAGCAAAATTGCTAAATTTGGGTGAGTTGCGCCACAACAAACATTAGCTTCCGATGAAATGCGCGTTTAAAACACTAATTTGAGGCAGTGGTAATTAAATTGTAATTGAGCTGGTTGCAAACGAATCGGTAATGCGTGAGTTGATCGCCAGATGTCGATATACTACCATTATACTGCGCATCGTTACTGTAACAGACTGTTTCTTCCTTATGACAAGGGTCAACGGGGCTTTATCTGGTAGGGAATAGCTGCTGGAGGGAACAATTCTCTTGCACCAATGCCATCTGGCATTAAACTGGTTGCAAATGGCTGCTGCTGGGGACAATTGTCACATTCCTTTGACATGCCTGTGTAAAATGGACGACTTCAACACATGGATTTGTATAGGAAGTGCAACCAGTTGCAAGTTTTTAGCGACCAATACATTTCTGGTTGTAAACTAGACACTTTCCCTGCAGGGATCGGATTCCCATTACGAGTGCGTACATTATTTTTAAAGTTGTAATGCAGAATGTTCGCAGTCTGCTTATTTTTGATTACTATCTCTCTAGCAAAAAGGAGCGATTGTAGTGCATTACTTTTTCGATAGGGGTAATGCATATTTTCGACAGAACACGTTGAGCTCTGCGCCGCTGGGATATAAGGAGTTGTGAGAAAGCGAGTGTGGCTACCTTGTTAAGTATATCTTGCCTAGTGCCTTACCTATTGAAAAGATAGGGGAAAATTAAGACCTAGGTAAGGTAAAAGGTACTCGAATTGGACAATACCGAGGAGGTAAGGTGAAAGGTACATAAAATATGTATCAAAGTGTATACCTAGGTTCTTCCAAACACTGTCTACAAGTGCCATAAACAAGTGCACTCTACTCCAAAATACAATTTTAGAGCGAAAAAGTACTTTGATTGGGTTACTCTTCTTAACATTTGTAGAAGTTTGAGGATACTCAGAAAACTCTGGGACACAGGGGAAAAATTTATAAATTTTTGTGTTGGGCGAGATCTATAGAGCTTAAACCAGGTCAGTTGAGAAAATATTCGTTTCATTCGTAGCAAACGAGCAGAAAGCTGTAAATAGTTTCTTTTGGCTTGGTTTTTCTTCAAGAAAATATAAACGTGCTTTAAAGCTCCAGGTCTTACGACTTTAATTCAGCAGACGTCTCTGCTGACATTGCCGACCCCTGGTCTAGACCCATTAGACCGAGACTCTTCTCACTTGAAACTTAATTCGCTTTCAAAACTCTTGTGTAAATGCCACGGATGGCGAGTTCCGGTTAAAAGACCACACAAAGCAGGAGATGTCTCCATTTGCCTTAATAATCTGTTTATGAACTTCAAATTGAACATGAAGAATGATGATAGCCTTAAGGCCTAGTCGAGTGTGGGCTAATGATGCACAACTGTCACACCCACTTGCAACTGATGTTTGAATTTAAATTGGTCACTAATATGCCTCACGAGATCCCCCTCCCAGGGCGTACCCTTCCTCCATCTTGGTCTCTCTCTTCCTCCGTTGAGGACAGCGCACTAATGGTGGGGCGGATTGTAGTCTGATTACAGCGCGACTCGAGCAGAACTCAATTAGGAATTGGCCAGGGGACAACAACTGGTTCGCTGTTTGCCAAAGCACTTGGCAATTAGCTTCCAACCAATGGGAGCGACTCTCGGCAGACATATACGAGGCGGTTGTCATGCGCCATATTGAAACGAGGGCGGAGCCAACCACCACTGTTTCAGTGTGTGTCTGTGTGTGTCTCTGTGTGCGTTGCTTTGGTGGTTGCCTGGGCAAGTCTTGGGTGCAGTACGTGATGTGGTCCCTGGGTTTCAGTCGCGCGCAGATCTTTGAACGGTTCACTGCGTTGACAGCGTCGCGTTAGAAACAAAATTGTTAATTGCGTTAGCTTGGAAAATGGAACGCCCTGCTCTCATACAGAACGAGCACGAGGCAACGGAGACCACCAAATTGGCCAGCAGCAAACCGTTTCCCAAGCCCTTCTCCATCGAGAGTCTGATTGCCAATCAAACACCTGCCACACCATCGCCAGCTACCTCACCGCCGGAAGAGCAGGAGCTGAGTGCCAGGGCCATGGTGGCCAGTTCCGCTTTGGGACTGACCCAATTCCCTCTATACAATCCCTGGCTGCATGGCTACTTTGCACAGAATCATGAGCGATTGACACATTTGATAGCCGGCGGCTGTTATTTGGGAGCTGGAAGTGCCCCGCAAACGCAGAATGTGCCACCGCCGCCACCGCCACCGCCACCACCGCCATCACATAGTCTGGATAAGCCAACGCCTAGCCTAACACTTTCGCATCCGCTGGACACGCGTTTCCTGCCCTTTAATAATTCCGCCGCAGCAGCAGCTCCCACGGATCTCAGTTATCGTCGCCTGGCGGAGCTCATGAACCAGGATTATGTTCACAATCTCAGCGTACATGCACGCTTTCAGCATATGGCCGCCGCACGAGTCCAAGAGGAACATAACCAACCGAATCAGGAGCACCAGCAGGACTCTGTCCATTTGTCGCCTTCAAAATCGAGCAGTCTCAGTCCGGTCGAGCCAGCTTTGGATGTGGGCATGGATGAGGATTACGAATGCAGCGGTGATTCGTGCAGTGACATCAGTTTGACCATGTCCACGAGGAATTACAATGGAGAGTTGGACAAAAGTCGTCAAGGAGGTGGGTAAACGTTTGAAAAGGGAATATCATCATCAAGAGAATGCTTCCAACTGATCTTTGGGGTCTGTTCTGAGTAGTGTGTGAATTGGCAAAAAGGGTTAAACAGTTGCCTGTATAACTAAAAATACCGGTTTCGAATCCGCATAATTTGACCGAATTTGAATGTCAAGGCCGGTAAAATCAATGTACTGAACGGCGACATCTAGCCAAATAACATTATTTGAAGTAAAACTGGGTAGCTCCACTCGCATCTCGACCCAAACACACTGCCTGAAAATGTAGTATGAACGGAATAATAAATTGAATAATTTCTTGAATCAAGTAAAAGAAAAATTACAGGAAAGCTAACTTAGGCTAGACCGAAGTTTGTATTGTATATAGAAATAAAAGTTTGGAATGATTTTCAAAGAACCATTTTATTTTCGCTTTGAACAATGTTAATTGAGTGATTTCCCTAAGTTCACCAATAGATGGCGTCACTTTCGTATGGCCAGATATTTGAGATATTAATCCGATTTCGTCAAACTCTCCAAAATTGTGTTGAAACAGATAATATTTCTAACCAGAAACCATAAAGCAAAAAAGTTTTTCTCACCATAACTTTTTGACCGATCGTTCCTATGATAGCTAAATGCCATAGTCATCCAATTTGGATCAAACTTGGCAAAATTGTGTGGTAGCATGTAATATTGATCAGTAACAAGTTTAGGAACGATAGCATTGAAAACGCAAAAGTTTTTTCTACTAAGACTTTTTTTCAAACCTATATTTTGTATGGCAGCTATACTATATAGTTGTCCGATTTTCATAAAACTTGGTGGAATCATATAAAAGCATAGAAAACTTATAAATAAGAGGTTTGGAAGCATTTGCATTGAAAACAATCAAGTTTTTCTCACTAAAACTAGTTTTTCGACCAATCGATCCTATGGCAGCTATATGCTATAGTCATCCGATCCGGTCGGTTTCGACAGATGTATAGCGTATTTGTTCTAAAAGACTTCGTGCTAAGTTTGGTCACGATAGCTTTAAAACTGACGGATGAGATAGATATATCAACTCAGCTTGTCATGCTGATCAAGAATATATATACTGGTCGGAAATGCGTCCTTTTATGCGTTACAAACATTTGGACCATATTATTCCCTCTGCAAAGGTATAAAAACTATCACCGAATGAAAACCACAACGCATAAAGATAAGGGGTACGATTACTGATTTGGCGGATCGCTTTTTTCCTGTAACGGTTATATTATGGTTGTGGAATATGGGTTACGATACAGGTTGCGGTTATAAACCTTATTCTGTTTCGCGTTTCGGTTAGGGTTATTGGTTTTAAATATCACTTTGAGACAAAATCGACCCCATTTGGAATCTCATTTATTTCGTAAATGTACACAGAGGGAAAAACCTGTTCAGAAAATGAGTTGCCTTCAACTTAAAATTAGAACAAGATGTTCTCAAAATTCTTGAGAACAAATGTTCCAAATGTACTTGGAATGAGTAAAGTTGTTCTCAATCGGATAATATTTGCTTTAAGCAACAACAAAACCGGTTTTCAACACAGTGACATACAAGAGAGAGAGCGAGTTGGCTCTTTTTTGACAATATGCGTGCGTCTGCAAAACTGTTCAACGGCTGAATTGGCTAGCGCGTCATTCCATAAGTTGAGTGCATAAGGTACCGGGCTCAAGCCCCAGTCAAGACCGAACAAATTTTTCTTTGATTTTCTGAAAAACTTTAATGAAACGAGTCAGGTGGAGTGGATCGTTGAAGCTATGTTTCTGATTCCTATGGGGAATATATGGTCATGGAGGGAGAAGCAGCAGGCGCGCTTATCCAGGAGTCTTGCCTCCCTTCACTTCCAATGAAAAGAAGAGGTATGTCCCAATGCTCTCGGTTTTTCCCTCTGTGTACTAAATTCAAAATTCGTATACAGAAGTATATCGCTGAAGAATCCAGGCTTTTCAAAACTACTGATGGGTATGGGCTAATCCCTGAAAACACGCAATATAAATAAACCGACTCACTCATTTTAAGACTATTGCGTCCGTTATCAGTGGTACAGTAGTATACCTCTTTAGTTCCAGTCCCAAATCTATTCAAAACTGATATGATAGCGTATTTAAGATAGGTGTGATGCGAAAACATCACCTCAGTTGCCAATGTTCTTAAAACAACCTATTGTAGGGGGGCATAAACCAAAGAAGTGGCACCATCTATTGCTTAGTTTGGAAATCACTCGAAATTGAATGAAAATCATTGAAAACCTTCACTTCTATAAGGTCGTTCCTGCAAGGGTATATAAGCTTCGGTCAAGCCAAAGTTAACTTTCCTCTATTTTTTGCTCTCTACCAAAGGTAAAGGAGTTATTTCCGACTCTTTAAAGTATATATATTTCTTGATCTGCATCAACAGACGAATCGATATAGCCATTTCTGTCTGTCCAACCGTATGAACAAACGATCTCAGAGATGGTAAGCGATAGAAGTAAAAGTGTGATTATTGAAGATGATTATATCATATTCTTCATAATAATAGACCGATCTATGTGAGTCAAGCCATCAATTTAAAGGTTAATCATCTTTGCATATCCATTGCAAGAAGGCATGATTGGCGAATGACATCATCTCTAATATATTTTGGGTTGATAAAATGTTTGCCTATGATAATTGGGCTTAAGATTTTACGGCAGCCAACGTCATTTACCATAAAACGCAGGCATCTTTAGTTTCTTGTTAACAGAAGGATGTAAGAAATCAATTCCCGAAAAATGCTTGTTTTTGGTCGAGCCAACGCGCACAGTAGTGTCCACATGCCAACTTATTAAGAGTCAAAACGCGAATAAAAACTGTACATTCCTCACATCCATCCACTGTCAAGATCAAAAGCGCAACTAGTTACTGAGAAGATTACGGCGTGTCAGAAACATTTTTTTGATAAACCATGTTTAAGGCCCAACGCACACGGCTCGTATCGATTTTACGTACAAAATGCCTGAAATTTAATGTCGCACACTTGAGTTTGAAGGGAACACAACTTGTTTGCAGGATGACCACTATCGACAAACACTGCTAGTCTATCGTCACGCTGTTTTCTCCTGCGAACACAAGTGTGCGACAGGAAGGCTTAAGGCTTTCTTTTCTATTCAAATTGAAGAAAAGAGGGTTGTTGAAAAAGACGGTCGCGAAAAACAAACAACAAAAAGTTCACATATGCAAAAGTTATAATGCAGCAATATTTTTGCATATAAGCGATATTTGCATTTAAGCGGTTATCGGTTATATGCAAATCATTTGCATATAAGCAATCTATCGGTTGTAAGCAAAAACTTGCATATAAGCAATTCAGTGAATTATGCACATTTTTTTTTAACGGCACTTAGTTAATACTTAAGTGTCCGAAATAATTCCAAATCAGGCAAGTTCATTGTCACATTAGATGTATTTATTCGGCATCTATTTAGATTGAACCTTGCAAATTCGGACTTTCATAACATTTGAGATTTACTGCTTTAACAAAATCAGTATTGCTTCTGGGTTTTGAATTCTTTTAAACTTTCATGCTTGCTTCCCTTTGGTAGAGCCTTATATAGAGCATTATATATGTATTCTGTGTGAGTTTGCGGAAAATGATTTGACTTAAAAGCGGCTCATTTGCTCTATTATTTCTACTGGATTTTCTATGAATCTTTGCGAACTTAATAGAATTTAGTTTCCACCGATACGACCGCTCCAATCTGGAGCAAAGTCTTCATTTGTGCCTTAGCGAGCAAGACTGGTCTATCAACAATTCCAATTTGATAGAGGATTTGGTTAATCTACGACAACAGTGCTGTCTTTAAGTATACATGTGTGCTATTTCTATTCCTTTTCTTGTGAGGATTAGTTACAACACCTCGCTTGCATTGTTTTTAATGCACCAAATATTGCAGAGACTTGCTTTGTCCTTCGCAACGAGCATCTTTTAATAACACAAGTTTACAAAAAAAGGCCCACTTTTGCAACCGTTCCTTATGTATTTTTGGCCGGTGAACTCAGATAAGTTGTCCGTTTTCTCCCAGCACGTCAGGCTTACTAGATATTTGCAAAAACGTGTGCCTAGCGAGGTATCTTTACATTTGCTGGTCCTGTGGCCATATTAAGTGTCCTATTCCAACCAAATTTGTTTTAATGTAAGCTGCATTGAACGACGTTACAGAAAAACCAAACACGAAGATTTGATTTTGCTGATAAGGTACAAATTTTTGGATTTTGATATTGAAAATGTGGTTATTTTTTGATAAAATCGATTTTTTTCCCAGTTTAAATAATTCTGAAAAATTGTCTGCTTCTTTATTAAAAATATTAGAAATGTTTCTTCTTATTTTACAATTATAATTGTTGGTATTTGAGTCAATCAAAATCGAACTTTTTCTTTTCTTTCTTATCTGTTCAGCTATCAGCAACTGTGTTGCAAAAATTTGCTTACAACCGATTAAAATAGTAGGCAGAAATTTGAAATTTTATGTAAAATGTTTGCTTATAAGCGATATTTGCTTAAAAGCGATTTGCATACAAGCAATTAAATTCTTATAACAAAGTTGTGCATGATGCTCTAAAATATAAAACTTTTGCATATAACCGAGCATTAGCATTATAAATAAGCAACCAATTTTAGTGAATTAATCCATATATTTGTTTTTGTTTCGATACTAATAACCGGTGTTATGTCAATGTATGTTATAGAGTTAGTTGCTGATGCTCTAAAGCAGCAGTGGGCAGCAGAAATAACGGAAAGGGTACAACAACATTCTTATTTTTGTCATTTCCTTTCGATCAACGCGATGCAGCGTGTGTTTGTTGTAATATCAATTGCGTCTTGGAATTAGTAAAAATAACGGGCGGTTACGCGGGTAAGAAGGGCTATGAGGCTGCCCACCGCTGTTCTTAAGTATCATGGTCAATCGTCTGTTCATCTTTCAGCCGTATGTGTGCGCGCGCGCCCTGAGAACTGACCGTTCGAACTCGCATTCAAATCATTCAATGTAGTGGTAGCTGTCAGCTGTTTCTGATTCTACAGGTTCAGTTTGAACGCAAGCTGTCGGTTTTCTCTGCTTCGACAAGTAAACGTACTCGGAATCGAGAACAGATCCGAGTTAAATGGTTACACTACTGAAAGATGATCCGCAGCAGTCCGTATAGCAGTACAGAAAGGTTTATACTTGCTGCCAGCTCTGTTACTTAAACATGCTGTTAATGCACTGTTAAACGATTTATAAAATTCTTCTTCTATCCCCTTACTTTACTGAGTATTGGGTTTATCAAAGACTTACCCTAATGGTCCGCTTTCGAGTATCATTCTGATACTTTCAATTTCTAGTATCCTCTCGCTGTACACTATCCGAGGTTATCATAAATTCCGCGTCCAATGTCCTTGTCCAGTCGCCGCTTGATCTGGTAATGTGGTCCAAAGTGATTTTGTCATGGTAATTAAAATGACGCTGCCAAGTTCTAATCGAAATTAGCATAAAACGCATTAAGATCCAATGTTTGGTGTCAATCAAAATTGTGGAAACTTTTCAACTCTTGCACGCTGACAGACCGGGAAATGGAACAGGGACAGGGACGGGACAGAGACAGGGACACACAACAATGGCATCAAAATGGGGCTGACATTTTGACAAACGTAACGGTTTGGCCATTCAAATGGTAAACTTTCAGCCAACCGCAGGCACATTATCATCATCATAATCATTTATGAGTCCGCCACCAAGATGGGGTGCTCCAGACGGAATGGATTTAAATCAATTTAGCAGCCAAGCTGGCAAAAAGCGCAACAAATTTTCGAATAATTTATTCATAACTGAGTTTCAGTGGGGGAGGATGCAAATAAATCAGTGACAGCGGTTCGTAGTTGAAGCGTGTAAGTGTTAAAAAAGCGCTTAGCCGAGAACCACCCCCCTCTTCTCCATCTCACACACACACACACCCAATGGGACGTGCAATCTTCACGCTCAAGTTGGGTCACCACCAGATTGGATTGGGTTTCAAGTGTTGTTGATGTCTTGTTGTTGAATTGGACACATGTCTCCAGTTATAAATATAAATGAAATGACACAGCCCATTTGTGCCAGAAGTCAGCACTTGTTAAGGACCCTTAATGGCACAGGATATGGACTTAATGACTCATTCGCTTATATTTACTACTGTTACAGCCTACACCAACTCGGACAGCGAGGACTGCAGCGATGACGAGGGCGCCCACTCGCGTCACGATGCCAGCCTGGGCAAAGACTCCCAGGGCGGTGGCAGCTCCAGTTCCAAGTCACGACGTCGTCGCACGGCCTTCACTTCGGAGCAATTGTTGGAACTGGAACGCGAGTTCCATGCCAAAAAGTATCTCAGCCTAACCGAACGCAGTCAAATAGCCACAAGTCTGAAATTGAGTGAAGTGCAGGTGAGTTGCCATCAGACCTGCTTCGTCCTACCTTGACCTCTGTCTCTTTCTCATTGTCAGGTAAAAATTTGGTTTCAAAATCGTCGCGCCAAATGGAAACGCGTCAAGGCGGGCCTTACCTCTCATGGTCTGGGTCGGAATGGCAGTGCAAGTGGCACCAAAATCGTGGTACCCATACCCGTCCATGTCAATCGCTTTGCGGTGCGCTCACAGCACCAGCAGCTGGAGAAAATGTGCCTCAGCGGACCCAAACCGGATCTGCGCAAGAAGTTATCAGCGGAAGCGATTAGCGGTTTTGAGAAATTCAATGGTGGCGGAGCAAGCTCGGCCAATGGCAGCGGGAGCGGAAGTGTGGGCGTGGGTCTGGCCATAGCCACCTCTCTGGGCCTGGCGCGTAGTATCTATTGAGTGTTTTTTTTCTCCCCCCCTCACCCGAGTTGTATCTTTTGTATTGTATATAAGAAGTAAGTCCAAGTGTAACAAAGTTCAGTTTTTTGTAAATAAACAAATGAGATTGAAAGCTAAGCTAGAAAACGGGGGGATTCGATGGCGGAATTACGTCGCATTGCCTTAAACTAGGGGTGCCTAAGCCCATTACGCACGCAGCGCAAAGGGAAACCCGCGCGTAAAGGCCTAACTCATAGCTTATGGCTATACAACAGTGCCAGGACAGAAAAGTGTGCTTGTGCTGGTGAGCCAGAAAAGCTCTCTCTAGACTACAGCTGTTTTACTTACAATTCGGTGATCACCAATAAACCCAATCATGGGATTGGCTAACGTTTGCTTGAAAAGACAAATGACTTCGGCCTCCGGCTCTGCTATGCAATAACTTCATATGTGTTCTCTCTACTCATTCTCTCCGAGCAAAGGTTTTGTTGTTCAATGAGTGCGCATCAGTCAAAAATAGGTTTTCTCTTTCTATTTCTTGTGGTTCTTGTTGTTATTCACAAAATTCTTTTCAATTGTATTGGTAATTTCTTCCTTTAATTCGAAAATCCTTCCTTCCTTAACATTTTCATCTCATCATTAGCTAGCGTCAACCTAAAAGCTTAAGGAAACTATCTATTTTGTGTACCTTTTTAGCTTACGAATCAAAAATTCAAGTCCTTGTAGCCTGTATGTATCTAGAGTGTGCATAAATCCCAAACTCTACCAACGCCCTCTGCCAAATCCAGAGGCACTCATTTATACTGGGCCACTCCAAAAGGGGGCCACAAAATTGTCAATTGGAACAATTAAACTGCCAATTTGTGAGATTTAACACGGCTCGAGAGCCCCGAGCACCGAGCTGCTGGCAGAAATCGGTAGTCAGCGTAACTAATTTTTGTAATTTAACGCACCAAATTGTCGCAAAAGAGTAGGCTGTTCCTTCTCTCCCCGGCTACAGCCGGGGCACACAAACAATCACTCCAGGTGTCTCACGTGTCACGCCTCTTCAGTCCCAACGAGCCCATTGTGACTTATTAGCTTTGTAATGCCAACGAAAGAGTCCTTGCTGATCCTGTGTGAATTGTTAATTGCATTAGCAACTTATTGGCTGCTGCCTCCGTTGAGTCTCGTCCTCTAATTGTGCCCGCTAAAAGGCAAACCACCCTGAAATTCCCAAAAAAGGAAAGAAGGGGACTTTGTCGTTTTGTGCGTAGTCGTCTCGTTTCCAGCTTTATGTTGGGACACGCCTCCAAGCATGAGTTTTTATTATTGTAACACTTTGCAGGCAATTTGTTGCCGGCTGCGGCGGCTGCTGCTGCGGGGCTGCGCTGCTCTTTTGCCTTCACTTTTAGTCCCAATGTGAATGAATAAAGTGAGGAGAGGGCTCGGCTGCAGTGGCTAGCTAGATGAGCTACAGTATAAGCATTCCGGCAGGAGAGTCGGTCTGGCAGCCGAACGGAAAACCACACCAAATATATGCATTCCCAACGGCAAATAAAGCTTGGGGACAAACCTTTCGCATACTGAAGAAATGTCAGTGCCTAAAATGCCAAAAGCCTATCCCATGGGATAGGAACTCATAATTCTGCCGGCGTCGCAGTCGACACACTCATAGAGAGAGAGAAAGCTTAATAGTGTGTGTTTCGGCCCGGAGCCGAAAACATTTCGCTATTCACATGTATACGACCCGAGCGCTTGCCGAAGCTGAGACCAAAAAAGCAGAAAGCCGTCATTCGCTCGACAGATTAGGTCAAAGCAAATTTAGGAGCTTTATTTTCGCATAATCTTATGGCTCGCTCTCGCTGGCCATCGCTGGTTTGGGCACCACTGGTGTAGAATCTAGAACAGAGGTGCCCGAGCCTACTGCGCAAGCAGCGCAGTCGATGTTGTTATACGCAAAGGGAGCTTAAGGCTATAATACGTAGAGCAACAACAACTTCATATGTGTTCTCTCTACTCTTCCTCTCCGAACGAAGGTTTTGTTGTTGCAACAACAACATTAACTGTGTTCTCTCTTCTCGTTATCTCCGAGCAAAGGATTTGTGGCTGGCAGCGGGTGAATCAGATACCCAGTCGGACTTTGCAGCATGAGCTTAACAAAATGAGTACATTTGGTGGCATGAAATTTCACGAAAATAGTCACTACATAATTTTGAAGCATGAAATAAGTCCATTTGTCACCATGAAAACTCACACGTTATTTTCTCAGCAATTCGTAAGGCTAAAAGTCGGCATATCAAAACGTTCAATCTCTCTTAGTCGTGGAGATCAAACACGAAATAGAAAAACGAAGTCAGACCCGAATGCTTAGTGAACGTTGACCAAACGAGAGAGAGAAAAGCGAAAAAAATGAAGAATTCAGTGAAATTTCGGCTTTGGCAGAAAAAAGATGTGTTGACAGAGAATATTTATAAAAGTTTGTAATTAAAGAAGGTGGCAATACTTAGGACACTGAAATTTGGTAGGTCCGATGAATGCGGCTGGTACTGACGTCGTCGGTTGTCCGCGGTCAGTTGAAGTCGTTCGTCAGTTGCGCCTCAAGCGTCGGTCTATTGAATTGTTATTAAGTTCATTCACTTTGTTCAGAAACTGTATGGAGAGCAACCATTATTATTATTTGATTTAAAACCTGGATCAACTATAAATGCGCAATATATTGTTGGTGAGTTACATCTAGGTGACTGAATAGCACTAATTTTGTCATTATTAATCAATTTGTTTACTTAAAACAGGTTACTCTTGCAAAAACTGCCAAATCACTAACAATCATACCAACCATTGGCAACCAAAGGTATTATGGAGAACATCAATAATACCCTATAGTACGGCTGGGTCTAACGAATCCGCTAACGAATCGTTACTACCAGCCACCAGCCTACTATGGAAATGTCCGCAAAACGTACCGTCGATGCGACTCTGCATTACCAGTCGTTAGTTTAGGGATGAGTCGGTACGTCTCTGGATTACTAGTCGTCAGTAGTGATGATGCATCACCTGTCGTTAGCGAGTGTGCTCCCATCACTACACTGACGACTGGTGATGCAGCGTAGACCGACACATCCCTACACTAACGACTGGTAATGCAGAGTCGTACCGACGGTACGTTTTGCGGACATTCCCATAGAAAATTCGTTAGGCAAATAACATGGCTGATGGTTAGGCTGGTTGCTGGTAGTAACGATTCGTTACCGGATTAGTTAGATCCAGTATCGGTACGCCGTACTACAGGGTAAAATAGAAGTAAACAAAAATAGTTTTTGGTTTGTATACTTAATTAAATGTCAATAAAATTTGCAAATAAACTCAAATGTAATTAAGTTGATTATGGGGGTGACATTTTACACAAAAGGCATGCAAAAATCAGGGGTTCGTAAGCTTAAGGCTCAGGTCTTCCTCCCAACGATATACAAAGTCAGTACATCTGAAGTACTGAGATCGTAAGGAAAAACGCGGAACCCGAAGGCTGGCGCGTGACGTCACCCAAACGGTTAATGGTTACAACAACAACCCATGAGTTTCTCGACGTTTCTTAAGACAAACGAAACGGAACCTTCAGGTTGGAATGCATCCAAGTCCGACTGGGTAGATACGAGCACCACACAAACTAAAATCGTGTTTCTCTCTCTATTTCTTGTGGTTGTTGTTGCTTAAGATATAATTTCTTCATTTGTATTGGTATTCACGAGCTCATAAGCTGATTTTGGGCACCACTGGTCTAGAATCTGGACATGCCTGTTTTTTTTTTGAGTGCATCAACACTCGCTTTGGAAAACTTGATTTTTTACAGTCCAGTCAAATACACACTCGTTGTCTTATTGAACATTTTGCGACTAAGTGTATTGGTTGATCGTCTGTCAAAGTGGTTGGTTCTGCTTTGAAAGGCACCGCTTGTTGATTTTATCTGCAATTATTAGTCGTACATATACAGCAAACATATAAGTAATACACGGATATACATAGCTCTCTTCCCTCTTTTTCGAAAAAGCAAGGGCAAACGCCGTTAAGTTGTTGTTGTTTTCTCAAAAGTGAAAGAGAGAGGGAGAGAGAGAGTACGAGTATAAAAATATGTCATAAGAAATACGCCAAGAATAATTCGCACTTTTACGCGAAGCACAAATATGCCGTGAGTGCTGTAAACACTGTATACACCCAAAAAACAACTCGCCCTAATTTGTAGGAAATGGCCTTTAAAAAGGAGCCCAAGGGGACTCATTTGAAATTATTTTTCTCAAAATAAGGGAGATTTTCCTTAAGGCCCTCTTCTGGTCTAGAGGGCTAAATTTTACATGTTTTTTAAAAATTCGTGGAGAGAAATCGGGAAAAGATTTTGTAATTCTGTTTTTTTGTATTTGGTTGTACAATTTGTTATAAAAAATACAAAATTTAAAAAATTTGTGAATGCGGGGGCTGTTCAAAAGTTCTCGGGATTCAAAGTAGGCTCTTCCAAAAACGATGTGTCGATGGTGCCCACGTTTACGGGAGTTACAATTATCAGAAAGCAAAACGGAAGATGGGAAGTTGGTTAGTATGAATGCCTTTATCGTCCGTAGCAGAATTGTGAAAATAAAATTAAATTTGAAAAAAATGGCGGCCTTTCAAAAAACGAAAAATTGATTTTGACCATTTTTTTGTAGTCCAGTGAACAAAAAAAAATTGTAAAACTTTTTTTTCTCAAAGATTGAGGTAGGGACGATAGCTGCGTTAATTCTGCGTCCATAAAGCATCATTTAAATCGATTAGGTGGAACTTGAGAAAACGTGAACACCAGTTTGAAAAACGTGGTTTCGAGAAAAACGCGTTCAAAGTTTGAAGAAATGAGAAAATTACTTGTATTTGTGAACACATTGGTCGTCAAAAAAAGGCTATATCTTCTAAAGTATTACGAATTTTGAAAAATCCTTTTGGGATACTATTTTTTGAATATCTAAGCTAAAAATAAAAGAATAAAAAAATTAAAGAAAATATTTTCTAGACCAGAAGAGGGCCTTAAAAAATCGAAAATGTGTTCGAAATTGTAGGATAATTTACCTAATGTTGGACATTTTTAGCCGGTTTAAGTCGCTTTGGAATTCCCAAGCGGGATGAACATACTGACCAATTCACACCGACTGCTTGCCGAAGACATGCTTCACTGTGTGTTAGAGAGAGACACAGTCCACACTCTCAGTAGGTAGCTCATTCACAATTCGTTGCAGCCGGTTCTCGTTTGCTTCCCATACAAAATCTGCGTAGAGGTGGCCAAACTTTTGCTTTTGTTGTAAATTATATTGCCATTAATTATGCGCGGATTTATATGGCCCTAAGCAGTTAAACAACCATAATGCACCACGTTAAAAATCACTTTAAAATCGTTGACAAGAAACCGGGAGCAGGAAATCTGTTTAGAGGGTCATAGTTGAATGCGGCAGGAACACGCACATAAATCACAGCCCAAATGCGAGCTGTCATAATTTGTCATCAGGCGTGGGCCACGCCCACTTTTTGCATATTCAAACTGAACCGGGGCCGAGCATGTGGCGAGATACCGAAAACTTTTGCTAGAAGACCTTCAAAGGGACCGAGAGCGACTCATTAAAGTGCACTTGTCACAATCCAGCGACATGAGACAACAGACAACCCTGGACTCGGGGGAATGTGGCATGCAAAAGATGGACAATCAGCGGCAATCAGCTCCCATCGGGCACCCAAAGCTCGTTCGTTTGAAATTCTGTTGAAAACCGAATACGTACACAAAAAATGCACTCACGCACCTGAATCCCTAATCAGAGAGATAGAGACCCGATGACGATTCGTCAGCCCAGACAGGCGACCGGCTACCGGCGGCAATGCATTATTGTCTTCAGAATTAATTAATTACAATTTTATGATTTTATTAATTTCCAAATCCCCCAATTGAGAATGCAACAGCGGCCCGACCACGACAGTTCCCAGGGCTTATGGGCACGTACATGGAGCTCGTAATAATAATGAATGTAAATTGCCGCAATGAACGATTTAATGTCTTCATTCTTTATTTATAATGCATTCACCACGCCCCCCGTTGACCACTCAACTCCCCCGCAGACGATTTGAAAATAATTATGACTTTGTGGTTGTTGTTGTTGTTATTATTCTACCACAAACACACAAAGTGCCGACCCGTTGAATAATGCAACTTAAATTTATAAAAAAATATATTTTCCACACATTTTCAAAGACTTTTCACGGCCGCATCAATTTTTTTTTCGGTCACGAAGGAAGCCGTTTGTCAAAATATGTCAACGATTAAGGAGATATTGAGCTACCTAAAGCTTTTGTGGGCAATTAAATAACTGAAATGGAACGTAGTTTAAAGCGGCAAACCCTTTGAGAAAATGGAGAACGTAATATAAAAAGTCGGTACAAATTAATGACAACTCTTTGTTAGAATAAAGAATAAAGGTACCAAAGGCAGAGGAAGTATCACAGGAAATCGTATATATTCAGTCTTAAGCTAAGTAAATACATCGCAACGGGCCCATGAGGCCTAAGTGGGAGAGCGACTTGTCGCTCTCAGCCATCGCAACCTAACCTAACCTTACCTAAGTATACACCTCAACAAAGGAACTGCCAAAGCAAAAAATAACTCACAAAACTTTTCGACACCGAAGACCTTTGATTTGTGTGTTATTTTTATGGGGGGTGCCACAGAAACCTCTTCCAACCGAATTCCAATTCTTGGATACCACAGAAATTTCATTTGGTTGGTTTCAAACCTCCCGTGTGTTATTAGGAGATTTGTGAAATCGCTTTTTAAGTGGCTCCACCTATGATCAGCGCCATCTACTTGACAAACAGCGGATTAAGGGCTGCAATTTATACCTGATGTTTGGCGCCAACAAATTTTTAAATTTTGCTTTATATTAATGAAGAATATGAACTAAATTTGAATTATATTTTAAAAATACAACATAAAACATATTCAACAATCAAAAAATTTAAATTAAACATAAAATTAGCCCATAACTAAAAAAAGGGAAATTTTTCGGCGAGAGATTTAGCCCTGCTTTTAGAAATGGAACTTCAATTGGATCATCTGCTGTTCTAACTAGATTTTCTAATAGGAAAATTAAATCTCTCGAAGTTCTTTGGCACCCACGAATTTTTTGAGAGATTTACAAACCAACCGTCGGCAAAATCTCTCCCTGTATATGCAGTTTTTTATTTTGGCAGTTGCTTTGTTGAGGTGTATACTAAGCTTTAATCAGCTTCGCTACCCAAAGGTAACATATGGAACACTTGATCTGTGTTTGTTGTTGGGTATCCCAATGCACACATAAGTCTCTGCTGAATGGTAAACATTTTGGGAACCCAAACCTCTTTGGTAAGAAATCAGGCTGCAGATGAAATGAAGGTAAGTAAAGAACATTTCTCAAGTTGAACACGCAGAAAGCTTTGAAATCTTAACAAAAAGCATTTAATTACAATGTATTATTTTGGGTCAATGCGACAAATCTAGACTGACTAGGAAACGGTTCTCTGAAAAAGGCCTCAAGTTTTATTGAATCAAATTTTTAGAACTACAGACGTACCATTATCCGGGAGTGTGCTGGAAATCTCTATAGATTTTCGAACTAAACTTGGACTGCTTTATTTGTGAAGTGACAAGAATAAGAATGGCTACTAGATCATAAATATGAAAGAAAAGCCGAAAAGCCAGCTTTAATATGAAAAACAAGTAAGAACGTTGCAGTCGAGTGGCCCGACTCCGAAATACCCTCTACAATTGAGACACATAGGGGTTTATGGGGTCGGAAAAGTTTCCTTCTCCCTGTTGCATACATTTGGACAACTTCATGACCCCCTTTTACCCATTTCCAATAGGTACAGGGCATAAAAATAGTAAGTTTTAGACAAAAACCTCCAGAAATTTCTGGGACACATCTGCATAAAGGGAGATTTATTTATTTTAATTGTAGCTTCGTCTAAAAGACATAGCTACAATATAATAGAATATAAAGAGATACAAAATAAGGGGGTATAAAAGAAGACATTAAGAGCAAATAAAAGAAACGACTTCCGATCCGGTGGGGGGTAATTTAGTTTGTCGGTATGATCAGCTACGCCCCTGCTCGCAGCATTAATGATCGGAAGGAATTTCAAAAAAATACTAGAAGCTATGCAAGTGCAAGAGTGTGAAGAATAAAAGACATAAAGCCTTCGTCGGAAAGGTTACCACTGAGAAGAGGAAAGATACCATTGTAATCCCCACACAGAATGCGAAATGGACAGTTAGAAGCATATAAAGAAGAATCAACAGGAAGCCTCAAGGAAATATAGTTTCGTGTTTGTCTTGAAGGGACATTAAAGTTCACGCGCCCGCGTCTATATTACCCTTTATAAATTTGTATAAAAACATTATACCTAACATAGAAGCTTAAGTCTGGAAATATAAGGAGGAAGTCTCAACTATGGGTCCCAACCCAGCTTGCGAAGAGCAAACAAAAGGAACTGTTTCTGGACAGATTCGATGCGTTTACACAGGGTAAGTGACTGAGGGTTCCAAATACACGAACCAAACTCCAAAATGGGTCTCACCAGGGATATAAACAAGAGCTTTGGATCATTAAACTCCTTAGACCAACGTTTAATAAAACCTAGCAAGCCCATGGCTATGTTCACAGAAAATTCAATGTGAGTGCCAAATGAAAGGTTATGGTCTAGGGTAATACCCAGATCATGGAAAGATTCAACTCGTTCAAGTTGATAAGAATTCAATAAATAGATCATCAGAAGAGGGGTTCTACGATAAAACGTCATAGATTTACATTTGTCCATGTTTAAATGCAACAAATTGTAACAGCACCACGTACAAATTGAATTCAAATCAACCTGAAGCAAAGCTGAATCGTTGGGCGAGTTGTGGCTCAGAAATATTTTTAAGTCATCTGCATACATTAATACACGAGAATGCTTAATTACATTAGGCAGGTCATTAATAAATAACATGAAGAGAAGAGGTCCTAGATGGCTACCCTGAGGAACTCCACAGGTCACAAATACCGGATAAGAGTTGCAACTATTAAATACATCTTTCTGAGTTCTAGACTGGAGATAGGATTTTATCCAAATAAGAAGCCCCAGCGGAAATCCCAACAGACGCAATTTTAGAATCAGAAGACAATGAGGGAGACTGTCGAAAGCCTTACTAAAATCGGTAAAAATAGTGAGTGAAACCATGAATCACTGAAGAAGTAAATTCTAGTAGGTTGGTAGTAATGGATCTGTTTTTAACGGTGATATAAAAGGAGAACAGAAATGTTGTAACGGAGATGTTATAATTTGCTCAAAGAGTTTGGGTATTGCAGACAGTTTGGCAATGCCCCTGTAGTTAGAGTCCATTAAGAAGTTCTTTAAAATTCCAAATAAAAAAAAAATGGAATTGGGTAATGGAATCTTATTATGGGCTGAAAGAACTATCTCTGACATTTTAAAAGATAATTTCATTTAAATATGGTCCATGGTCTATTCGGACGGTCCAATTTTGGATAATTCTTTCCTGCATTGTTACTGGTATCCAAGTCTTAAATCGTGGATGGCTTATCGACGAAGTCTTATGATTTCACGTAACCCCTCAGGAAAAAGAACAGTGGTGTGATATCACATGACCTAGGTGGCCAGTTGACAGGTCCGAAACACGAAATAAGCTTCTCAGCGATCCAATAAAGTCATTGTTGTGTGTGCCTAGCACCGTCTGTGCTGAACCCCAACATCAGGTAACAAAAAGTCATCTATCATGGAGCAGTAGCGCTCGCCTCATTTTCAAAGAAATATGGACCGATGATTCCAGCAGCCCATTAACCACACCAAACAGTGCATTTTTGTGGATGTAACGTTGGTACGAGACTCATAACGAGACTCTATTCGGCTTGCTCATCAGCCTAAATGCGATAATTTTGTTTGTCAGAAATGTGCCTCGTCACTGAACAAAAATTTGCTTAAAACAGCGGATCTTCATTGAGCTGTTGCTGGTTTTTGAGGTGTAAGGATATTCCTGATGAATGGTCAAACAATTCTGAACAAAAATAAGATGCCAGAATGACACCGGTCAGGCGAGATATATGAAAAAATCTTGTAATGAATAACCCTTTATAAGGCAAAGAAACAAGTGATTTTGAAGAAATGAACTCTGAAATTTGTGGTGCAGACTCACATTCGGATGAACTAGCCACACAAATTAGGTTAAGTTAAAAAGGACGGCCTTCTGAGAGCCACACATAGACCAAAAAGGACATTTTTATCGAGAGTTTATATTGAAAAAAGGGGTGGCTGCATTCCAGACCAGAACCGAACGCCTTTTCAACCGTTGCGGGTTATGTAAAAGTCTTAGCTCACAATATTCCTTAAATCGGCGGTAGACAAGTCGCACCCAACCAATTGACCCGCATCGATATGAGTGCGCGCGCATGGGGCACTAGCAGACGGCGCAACAACAAAATTTACTCAGTTTGTGTGGTCAAGGTCCGATTGGGGCACAAGCAAAGTGGTTGCACGACTCGAGAATTGTTGAAAAGGGTTGATTTTTCCTCTTTTTTTTTATAAATAGGAGTGTACAAGGATAGATGGAATATAATTTTTCCTAGGATCCAGAACGACCCTCTCCGAACCACACATATAACAATTAGTAGACCTTTGGTTGGTCACAATCGAGAGCTTGTATTGAAAAGCCAGTTCAGAACCGTACTTCAAATCAACCGTTTCGGTTCAGAATCTAGTGTTTTTTTGGCCTTCCGAAGTAAAATAACTATATTTGGAAATGGGTTTGGTTCGACTTTGGCAACTGGCGCCTCTCAGTCGCACAAGCAAGTTGCAATGCTATTGGTCGTCTTTCAAGGCTGTTCTCTCATGCTTCGTAGAAGAATACATGGTTTTCGGTTTAACTACTTTCAAGCGAGAATTTCTCTTTAAAAATTCTCCAAAGCAAGTATGGAAAGTGCATGAAATTCTGTGTCCATCTGCCGCACAGATAAAAATGTTCATTGATTTCCATTTTTTTGCATAATTTGGCATAGCGATCCTAGATTTATTATCCGATCCTCTTACTGCTTTACACACTCACTTCCGCTCTGTGGTAGACCACAAAAACTCCACACAATTCCCCTAATAAACCAAATTTTGTCGTGTGCACGTATTCCAAATCCAAATCGAAATCGCTGTGTCTGTGTGTGTGTGTGTGGTCCGAGTAGAGATCATTTAGGATGAGTTACGAGGTTAAGGATTGACGTTTACGTGCTGTGTTCAGGGGCACGTTTAAATGTTATGGGCAAAGGATACACACGTATATCAGATGGCAGATAACTTGATAAAACTGCTCAGATAAGACAGCGAGCTGCTGTTTAAGTAATTGATATTCCTGTCCACGGGGAGAGGGAGAGCGGGTGCTGGGGCGACTTCCCGCTGTGCTGCTGATTGTGGCGACTAAAAAACAGCGGACACAATTTATGCCACAGCATTCGGAGTGGGACACACCCACCCACATGTGATTTGGTGAGTTGGCAAAATAAAACTGCCAACAAATAAAAGCAAAATCATAAAAAAAGAAACCAAAATCATCATCATATGGCCGAGGATTGGGGAGCCAGCAGCTTTTCTCTGCTACGCCCACCAAACCAGACAGAGGCGCTGTCAGTCTGTCTGGACTCGCTCTAGTTCCGCCTCCTGGCTTCCGGGCCACGTAAAGTGCCAGCTTGCTCTCTCTCGGTTTTTTGCTGTTGTTATAATTTCCACGCCGTCGCCGCTTAATGTGTTGAAATGCTCTGGAGTAGTGGGTGGCGCATGTCCATAATTACAAAAACCACCCAGTGCGCCACTGGCCCTTGGACTGCATAAAAAAAAAAAAGAAATGTGATGACGTAGTTTGTGCCACACAACTGAATTGTTTGGCAACGCCCACCGCTCAGCGGGAGCTCGAATTTTGCGGTAATCATCGACGCGCCATGGGGAGCAGCGTAACGATGTTAAGTGCTGCCCGGCGGTTTGTGGCCCACCGCCAACCAACCAATAAAGAGAAATGCATAAAAAACAGAATATTTAATAAACCGTTGAAAATGCATTTTCAAATTGAAGCGTTATATAGCAGCAAGCTTTGTTATGTGACTGGCAGAGAATAGCGGGCATAGCACTGAGCTTTCTGTCGAACGTTGCACTTTCTCTTCTTCTTCTTCTTTATTGGCCATCACAACCGTTTGACGGTCTGGGCCTCTGCAAGTAATGCTCTCCAGTCGCTTCTGGCACCAGTTGGTCACACCAAGCTTGGCAATGTCTGCCCGCACCTGGTCGTCCCATCTTAGTGGAGGTAGCCCCTGTTTGCCTCTAGGGGCAGGGTCATTCCCAATGGTTGTGGATTTCGATATTTGAGTGTTTTTAATTCAATCACAACAAACTTACCGACTTATGGTTCCTAAGTATTCCGATTCACTTAATAATCATGTCATAAAATGAAAACCCTTCGATATACTGGATATTTATTTCAAAAGTTAGTGCTGTATGGCCGAATCAGTGCGAATTTGGAAAAATTAAAAAAATCATCTTTTCAGATGAAGCGCATTTTCATATCGGTGGCAGAACTGCTCGATTTGGGGCCTCGGAACAGTCACCCGTAAACATTGAAAAGACAATTTGTCCTCCAAATGTAACTGTTGGAGTGAATTCGCTTGGTGGGGCATAATAATTGGCACATTTTTCTTTGAAGAAAATGCTGGAAAAGGAGTGTCCGTTGGTGGGGACCGCTGCAGAGCCATGTGGACCAACTTTTTAAGGCCGCCCTTCGACGCTGTTAGTATTGATGACTTTTGGTTTCAACCGTATGGCGCCACTTGCTAAACAAATCGATTAACAATCAATCTCTTGCGCATCTAATTTTATAGTCGAATAATTAGTCGTTGTGAGAAGCTTGGCTTGGCCCCGTCGAGGAGCTGTATAGCCAGTTTTACCTTTTAATTAGTCGTTTTGAACAACAATTGGGGTGATTGGATGAATTACTGAAAGACAAAAAAAAAAACCAATTGAACGAAATAACCTCCCAAAAACAAAAAAAAATAAAATAGAGGGAAGATAACCAAGTTAATATAACCTTGGAGCATGATGTATGCCTGCCAGTTTGTTATATGGCAGCTATACGATATATTCATCTGATTTTGATTAAACTCGCCAACACAATAGAAACGGATCACATTCATATCTGGAAATTATAAACACGCTACCATTGAAAACAGAAAAGTTTTTCTCACTAGAACTCATTTTTCGACCGATCGTTTCGACCGATTCGATCCGATTTGTATCAAACTTGACCGAATTGTGTGGTAGCATATAAAATTGATCAGTAACAAGTTTGGGAGCGATAGCATTAAAAACAAAAAAGCTTTTCTTACTAAGACTTTTTTTCAAACCTATATTTTGTATGGCAGCTATACTATATAGTTGTCCGATTTTCATATATCTTGGTGGAGTTATGTGAAAGCATAGAAAACTTTCAAGTACGAGGTTTGGGAGCGATAGCATTGAAAACAAAAAAGTTTTTCTCACTAAAACTACTTTTCAACCAATCGTTCCTATGGCAGCTATATTCTATAGTCATCCGATCCAGCCGGTTCCGACTAATGTGCAGCGAATTTGTACCAAAAGACTTCGTGCAAAGTTTGGTTAAGATAGCTCCAAAATTGACGGAGGAGATAGCATAGAAACAGACTTACGGACAGACAGACGGACATGGCTATATGTATTAACTCAGCTAGCTATATCGCGCACTTACTTCAACACTGGCATAACTCAAAAAATACGATTTTTGACTTAAAGATACGGAAATATACGCTGTATTGTGTACTATTTTGAATAAAATTTTCATATTGATATCTCTTATACTTTTCGCGCTAGATCAGAATATGTCGTAATATCATTTTACAGGTCTATTTTAATGTTAATGCAAAAGCGTCATATCTCAGATGTATTGCATTCGATAATGCACAAACATACTTTCGCTTTCAGTAGAAACATCATATTTTCAATTTTTATTAAGATGCATTTTAAATTTATAATATTTTAATAAATTAGCTCGAAACTTAAAGAACCAATGAGCTGGCAAAAGGTACTTAATGACAGAACTGCCTTGACCGCTTGGGAATCCCAATCTGTTGTTAGTGGGAGAAATTCTTTCCCTGCATTTAACAATGCTCAAAGCAATCAAACAGGGATACTAAGCACAAGGCTTTTATTTGGAGTCAAGCATGTTTGTCTACGAGTTAGGCTGCCTTCACACTAGATGATACATCAGGCATGATAGTCTAGTAGTCCTGTTTTTTGCTATGTTAATAGCTTGTCAAATTCAAAAAAGAATCGCGATTAACTAGAGCTGAGTAGCACGACTGGGAACTATATCGATTAAAGTTAATGAAGTATGCCCTGAGTATTAGTTCGTTAAGATCTTGATTCAATATTTTTTAGCTCTTCAACAAGTCAGTCGTTCATTGCTTTAAAGCTAAATAAAGTGTGGCAGATGACGTAATTTCAAGAGTATTCTTTGCCATTTTGCTAGAAGCTTATGATATTTTGGATTATCGGGTCTCAGTTCTGAAGAAATATACAAGATTCTGAAGAACATGATGTTCTGGGGCACAGAAAATGAATGCATGAAAACAGAAAACTAAACTGAAAATGTTCATGAGTAAGCTGGGATATGCAAATTGGTTCTGAACCGAACAGAATCAAATCCTAAACGAAACGCTATTTCCCACTTCCGCTTCCCTTCGAAAATGCTGAACCAAAGAGAAAACCGCAGTGCTAAGCGGATGGTTTTAATTTACTGGGGAGTGTTAAGACGTAAAGCGCTGTTAGACAGGGGGGTACTTGTTAATATTGGGAATTTCAATCGATTCCCTAATAGAGACAATCAATCAATTGCCGTGGAAGTGGAATAACGAACATGCCTGATAATATCAGGAATTTTGAAAGTGGTAACAGGTCTCCCAAGGGTGAACCTATCCGCAATCCATGTAATAAGCCGAATCGACGATTAAGAACTATGTAAATCATGGATCCGAACCAGTCTGTATTTCCGAGCGGAATAAATATAAATGAAGCCACGAGCGAACACTCTCCTGACCTAACAGCTGTAAGCATCTTACAACAAAAACAGCATTACAATAAACGGTTTACCTTCCCACTGCACCACGAGACGAACGTCAAGCGAGCTCAAAAGTGATACGACAGGCGAAAGTATCGTCAAATCATCGAACTTGAATATGATGAGTGAATAGGGAGAAAAATGATTTTGACGAAAAACGAACAACCGATGCTGTTGTAACGAAAAAGGCAATCGATTGGTATCGAAGGTATCGAAGAAGGCTCGCAAGCGAAACTTTTGAGCGACGGTTGATTAATTTCCGGATCGTTTGAGAGTGTTTTCTCGATAGTTTTGCTCGTTGATGTTTCGCGTAAGTATCATTACGCGATATTTTTTACGAGCTTTTGGTTCAGAGTGTTGGAAATACTACACATCATAGGCACACCAATACATATAAGGCTGAACTACAAGACAGACACAGAAAATTACGCGCATTTGTACAGACATTTACTTGACCACGACAAAAAATCAAATTATTATGTATCAACTCCACAGCTGACTAAGCGGACGCTGTGCCTTTTGTACGGACTAAATGTACAAGATCTTATTTAGAATTATGCTAATATAAATTGTTGTTTATTTGTGTTATATTGTTTACAGTCCTGAAGATATATTGGAAAATCAATAACTCGTGTTTGTTGGTTTTATAATAAGCACGTAAGAAACATTGACCTCGAGCCAGCTAAAAAAAATCCCACATAAATGAAACCACTTCAAAATCAAGGTTAAATTTATAGAAATTAAGAAACAAACCGAAACAGCGTTTGAGATTAATTTATTGAGATGCACAGTTAGAGAAATAAATGCAGTTCATATCTAAGATTCGTATATGTGTATATACACTATGCTTCGAGCCCAAAATGGCAGCTCTAGTTCTACCCTTTTAAATCATAAATTGTCTACAAACTTTACACTTAAGCAAAAGTCTTAAAGTTAGCCTCCATTTTTTCATTTTGTGCTTAATTTTAGCCTAAGTCTAGATTTGCACTAATCAACTACAACTAAGTACATAGCATCTAGGCAAACTAATGGTAGAAATGGCCAATATCTCAATGGTTTACAACTTATCACAAAAAACAACTACAGACGCTGCACACAGCGTCTTACAAACTTGGCCTTGTGCAGACACATAAAGCGCAGCAGGAAGATCATGAGGAGCAGGCTAACGCCATAGCCCACAACTAGAACAGCGCGCTTACGTCTTCGCCAGCGTTGATAGTCGCGCCAGGATTCATAGCGATTGCGAAATTGTGGTGGCAGTTCAAACTTACTGCGACGCGGGAACAAGGACAAATAAAAGTCCTCGAGCAAATGACGCACCAGTTCGTTATCTTCGCCTCGCTTGGGATCCAAATTATCGTTGATGCAATTGAATTTACGTGGATTGCGACGCAGGCGGTCCAAAGATTCGACCACCTCGGTGATGTTTGAGGTAAGCATCATGAAATTGCTGTGGGAAGAGCGCTTGGAGTTGATATGATGGCGATATTTGGCACGTACCCCAAAGTTGGCGGTGAGAGCCTCGGCTAGAAAGTGGACAGTGGGCTACCAGATGCTTGCTAATAGTTGGCTGGAAGGCAAGGTTTGGTGTTAGCAGTAAATTCTTTGAGTAAGTTAAAGGAAACCCACCAGATTGGAGTCCTCGTAACGTTCGTAGACCAAAGTGGAGTGCACTACATGCTCAGCAGGCGGCTCCAGGCCCAGATTTCGAGTACAGTTGTGCACCACCTCCTCAAAGTAACGCATGGCCGACCAATCCAAGGGTGGCGGATAGAGACGCGTCAGGCAGGTACGCACCTCGCGATCCGACCAGCTATTCGAGCCATCCGTATCAAACTCATCGAAGATTTCCTCCACGCTTAAAGTTTGCGTTTCACTCATTAGAAAGGAATAGTAGGCAAAGGCATATTGCAAATCGGTGGAAGCACGAAAACGTTGCAAAGCTGTGGCCTTAATTTGAGGCTGAAACCGCTGCTGCATGGCCTCCACAATGTCACGATCGAGCAGAAAACCCACATGGGCTAGAACATGACGAGCCTTGAAGCCATAGGCACGATTTAGCAGCATATTTGTGGCTATGAGGGAGTGGGAATAGATGTCTGTGGAGGACTTGAACTGCTCTTTGTTTACAGTTGAGGCCAAGGTGGTGCTGGCCTCCATTTCGGGATTTAAAGACTTGAGTTTATCCTTATTAAAACGCTCCACAATACGTCTAAGTTCATGCAGCGTGGAGACATTGCGATGACGCATTACCTCCTTAAAGTTGGAGGAACTACGCCTATATAGCTTCTGCAGGCCCATGTGAGGAAACTTGCGCATCACAGTGGGTGGCACTTCATGTGTCTCCTGACTCACTGGCTTGTGGTCTCCTACCTCCAAATCGCTGCAATCCCCGCCATCAAACTGACAGGCATCAATATTGCAATGCTTGTCGCAGGCTCCATCCCCTATATAGGTCCAAGGACAGTCCAGAGCACAATCTGGCACCATCCAGGCCTGATATACACGCACACCCTCTGCCTCCGTGTACAAATCCTCCGGATAGAGTGGTGCTCCCAGGAAAATGTCATCGTTTAAGTACAAAAACCGCTTGGACAATTTGGGTATGCGATGCAGGAATGTTTCAATGGCTGCACTGGAAAATGTGGGCAATTGTTCGGCCCTGGGAGCCAATACTTCATGTGGAACCACTGTTACACGCTCATAACTCAAGTCCAGCCAATTGGGTATCTGCCCATTGGTCACTATATACACATGACGCACCCAACTGGCATGCTTCTCCAGCGAACGTAAAGAGTAGCGCAGTTCATTTTTATCATCAAAACGCGAAGGATCATAGTGGGGATCGTATTGAAGCAGGGATTCTATAAAACTAGGATCCGAGCCATTAACCCAAGTGTAGACCACATCCAAAGGCAGGCAAGAGGATTTGTAAGAGCTTGTGTTGTTGTTATCATCCTCCGAGCTGATAAGCCAAGTGCCGGCCAACCAAAGCATAACAGCTAAAACGGCTAAAACTGAAAACTGGTGGAGTGAAAAAAGCTAAATGGCCATTACTGTCTAGACTAACCTGAAAACATTTGCAGCTTGCGGCGCGACTGCATTTTCAACTGTTCCAAGGCACGCCGCATTTTACGCTGCCAGCAACGGCGACGCAAGCGCATGCTACTAATCACATTAATATTTATTTTAATTTTAATTAAAGCCACAAAAGTGAAACTCTTTCAAGCCTCCAACACCACACTGGCTGTTAAATAGCTAACAATTAACCAGGGCTGGGCGTTTGATAACATTACGTCGCTTGGCCACGTTAACGTAAAGTAAGCCAGTGCTTTGGTCACACTGCTGCCCAGTCAGCTGGTCACATCACATCACATGACCGTCATAAGGTTTTTTTTCTCACTGGAATTAGACGTCGGGCCGTGAAAATTGCACTTTTCCACATTTTTCGTTTGTAGTTTTCTGTTCATTTTTGGTTAGTTTTCATTTGCCCTTTGTGTTTGCTTAAATAGCGGTAATCATTTTGCTTTTTAAGTGCGAGCGAGAATGCTGTGGAAGTCGCTGATTGTGGCTGCGTGCGTCATTGGAGTTGCCTTGGCGGAGCAGACGCCCGTATTTCTATGGGGTGCCAACAGGTGGGTGTTTGCTGTCCCCCCACCACCACCAGTTGCACATTTATAACTTCTCTTTTTCTTTTTACAAGTGTGGCGAAGCCTTCGTTGCTTACCGTGTCACAGGCGGAATTTGCTGAGCAATTGTCCAGTTTGCTAAAAGATCACATGGTGGTGGCCTTCGAGGAGAATGGCGTAAGCTGGCTTATGGAGGGTAGATGGAAAAAGTTTTTGCTTTAATTTGTGTTTCCCTTAGCTGAGCAACAAAGATTTTCTCTGCTCCAAGGGCGAGGCACAGTCTTGCTACGCCCAGTTGCAGGGTGTGAGTCCTAAGACCTATTACACCAGTGTGGAGAATCCCATAGAGGCTTTACGTTCGGTGGCCACCAAAAGGGAGCACAACAGCATTGATGCCAGTGGCCAGTTGGTGAGTCCAGTCAAGTGCTCCGTGGGCACTGCGGTGTTTGTCAGCTTTGATGATGCCGACCAGCAGACACGCGAAGCTTTGCTGGAGTCACATGGTAAGTGATGAGTCTTCGTCTTGCCTTTGTTTTCCTAATACATATAAATTTCTTGCTTAGACTCGGCCATTGCTGCCATTAGCCAGCAGCAACTGAACTGCAAGGTGGCTTATCTCTATCTGGCTGCTCCCTCTACAGCCCCTCTGGTGCAGCGACGTGTACGTCGCGAGACTGCTGCCCCCCTTGGTGGCACCATTTGGCATGTGGGCAACCAGTTTCAAATGTTCTACACTGCCGTTGCATTCAATGGCAAAGAGCTCAAGACCACCGCCATCAAAATCACCAACTCCACCACCTCCACCAACCAGTTCTCCGTTGAGTTGGCCACCGAGGATGCAAACACTCCCATTACCTTCGATGTTACTCTTAGTGGCGGCTATTTTAGCCTAACGAATGTGCAGTACAACAAGATTACCTTCCGCAGTCCAGATGTGAATGCTCCCACCACATTCTCCTATTCCTGCGGCAATCTGTCGCTGGCCTCGCCCGCTGTGGACAACAAATACAACTCCCTCACCTGGAGCAGGCTGCAAATACAGGCTCCCTTCAGTGCCAGCTACCAGAATAATTTCATTTTCGGTGACTCGTGGGATTGCGTGGGCTTTGTCTCGCCAGCCATTCTCATGGGACTGCTGGTGGTGGTTCTCCTGTTGGTCATCATCTTTGTGGCCGTCTGCTGGATGATGGATATCAATACCATGGATCGTTTCGATGATCCCAAGGGCAAGACCATTACAATCAATGCCAGCGCAGATTAAGCTAAACACACACAACAACACACTTTACTTTATCGTTTTCCATTCCTTTCCTCATAAACCCCGGAAATTAGTTTTCACAATTTATGTCATTTCCATATAATTTTCGCACACAAAGTCCAGGCTGCGGGCAATCAGCATCAATATCAACCCCGCTCTGCTGGCCTTTGGCGTCCGAAAATTGTTTGTTTTGTATTTTGCTTGCAGCGATTTTGTAGTCAGTATTTCATATCTAGCCTCTAGGATCATAAATGTGTTAAATCGACGTAAAAAACAAGACGCACAAATATTTCGGCCACGTGTGTGTGTGTGTGTGTGTTGGTGAGTTGGTGCGAGATTGCAAAATATATCAACCAAGTTTTCGTTTTTGTATATGAAAATAATTTATGCCTTTGTATGATAGTTTGTCATTTGTTCAAAACACTTCTGTGAGTGCCCCAACAGGCCCAAAATAATAAAGTTTTGCCCCAATTGTGTTTGAAACAGACAGAAGATCGTATACTCTCTCTAAGTTGAATATAGTACTGGGAGCAGAAGGTATTGAAGGACAATCCTGGTAACTATAAGGAAACACTGGATGCCTAAGCTTACACTCAATTGGGTCACACAGAAGCGGAGTCTATCGGATGCGAAACTATTTCGGAAATATTGAAGGCAGCAAAGAGTTGGGGACTGGAACATGATTCATTGGTTACTGTCTTAAACTATGACGCCCTAAGAGATGCTAAGATCAGTTTGTCTGGGTATAACAGTATCCCTGCGATGACTCAGAACATTGGTTTTAACCCACAGTCGAAAAAAGCGCAGTAAAACTCCATGAACTGAAACTTTTTAAAACATCCAATGCAGTTCAAGGTCGTAAACACTCACGGGGCTCTGATATGAACATGATGCTTAGGTTTAGAGCTTATTTGCAAATCACAAGCTCTTAATGGTATATAAATCAGTAAGGGCACTCTTTCAAAAGAAGAAAACTAACAGGGAGTAGAAATACCAGCATCAAGATCTCTTGCTGCAGTGTTCTTTCATTTTTCAGGAAGTCTTGTTTATTGTATGATGATGTTTCACCCACCCAGATACCACCAACGTGAGATCCAACCAAGATCCCATCCAGATCCCGCCCAGATCCCACCCAGATCCCACCCAGATACTACCCAGATACAACCAAGCTAGATCCCACTTAGATCCTAACCAGATCCCACTTAGATTCTGCCCAGATCAAATTAAAAATAATTCCAGATTATTGATACCTGCTTAATCGCGGTATCCAAAACCCCACCTTAAACTTTATCCCACTCAGATCCCTCCCAGATACCACCCAGAACCCACCGAGCTCCCAAAAAGATCCTCACCCAAATCCCACACAGAACCCAGTGGACCAGAAGTTTCGAAACTTCAAACCCCATAATTGGGAATCCTAATAAATTGGCCAGTTTTTTATGGGGTTTGACAGCCACATGAGGCAAATGCAAACATGCAACGAGAGTTCAAAATATTTGCATTCAGGCAAAAAAGAATGTGAGTAATTTTAGAAAAACGGTAAATCTCAGAGTCCTGTTCTATTTTGTCTGCAAGGTGTATGCAAGGAGCATCGGTAGCATAAAGGTACGAGGCTTACCACATAAAAAAAAAAAAAATAAACACCAATTACCAATTAAACGCGGTGCTCTCTTTTGCCCTTAACAAACCCACAAAAATAAACTCCCCTTTACTTGCTCATTAATTAGCATTTTCTGCGCAAAATACTATTCCCCCGCTGACATTAACAAATTGGTAAATGAGCGCTCTCACGTAACCCAATGGGCCAGAGCTAGCTCACGTTCCTACCGATCAATTTTCATCGTGGAATGGTAATGTCTCACGCTGTTTTCAATAGTTGTGAGTATTGCTTGGTTTTCCGAAAACAAACATCAGAACTGCGAGCATGGAACATTACAATTTTCCAAATCAATTTTCGCATCAGTCAAGAAAATAGTTCGGCTCTGTAAGGACATACACGAGCCTAAATACCTGTAGGCGTGAGGTCAAACTTGCAAAAATTAACTACTAGAGCTGACCTCTTTGCCACAACAAACAAATGTGGTATATGAGAGTTTCGTTCCCACCTAGGTAACACAAATATGTATTGCCTTTATTAAAAATGAGCATGTGTGTTTGCCGACCAGATCTACTAATATGGAGGGTATAGAAGCAGGCAACGCTTTCTGAAAAGTAGTGACATGTCATTCTTTTTCTCTTCTCTTTTCTCTTTTTTTTTTTATTTACAAATTATTTATTTTACATTTTTCAAAGTTAACATTTTTAAATTTTTATTATTTTTTTCATTACACATTATTTACATATAATTTTTTTTGATTTAAATTTAAACTGGATTTTTGGGAAATATTTTGTTTTTTTTTCAAATTTCGCACAGTTTGAGTCGAGGACTCACCACTTTGGAAATATGTTTTTAGTATTTCCCAACTTTCTTCAAGCAAATAGCGACCCATTTCGTAAATGTCAAAGTTTTTACTAAATATTAGTCGCTTTCCGAATAACATTTGACGTTTTTAAAGTCAAACTATGAATAGTTCAAATTCCAAGCCCTAGATGAACCAACCTGTGTATATTGAAGAGTTCAACTTGACTATGATGAGATATGTAGACGAATTTTTAACAGTAGTTTAATCTAATGCTGATCCTAAATGGTATTAAGTTTAGAATTTGGAAATTCTGTTGGGGGAAATGTGGAAAAATGTTGTATGAAACTTTTTGTTTATCATCCGTTCAGCTTCAAACTCATTTCCAAAAATCTCTACAAAAATTCAACAGAAACTGCATACCAATCTTATGGCAAATTCACCCCAATGGATGGAAGGTTTTTAACTATATTTCGTAACTCTAGATGATTTGGTTGTCAATCTGTAGAACCTTTTTTTTGAATTGACGACGCAGCAGGCTACTCATCTGTGTCTCTCTAAGATTCATTATTGTGAAAATCGTTATCGGAATAGCGTTTTTCATCAATCGTTTCAATTTGGCCTTTCTGTGTGTGAGTGTGTTATAGTAAACAATGCCAGCAACACGTAGGGGTGGCTATTTGGGCCGTCGAAGGAATGCAGAAACACACGTGCGAAATGTTAGAGCAGCAAAAACAGATCAACAATTACATGAAAGAAATGAATTTCTTCTCAGTCACAAGAGGCAAGATCTTCCCGAAGTCAACAACAACAACAATAAAAATAAGAACCATGGTCGACCGCCAATTTTTTTCTGCATGTAAATTCATTATAATTCGCGGTCCATCGAAAAAAACCAGTATCAAAATTTTTGGAGAAAGCTACCTTATAGTAAACAATTACCGCAGAGACAAACGCGCCGGACAAATGTTAACACACGTAGAACACAGGCGGCCAAATGGAGAGGACAAAAAAGTGCGCTGGTGTTGGTAAACAAGAGAGCTCTCTCCAGACAACAGACGTTTTACTTGAAATGTAGCGTTCATCGTTTCAAACCACCATAACTTTGGCTCGATTTCGGCTCATATGAGCTGTGAATGGCCGACTCTGACGTAAAATTGACCTACAAAGCCAAAAAGTACATCGAACATTTACATCTGCTTCGTTCCTTCGTCTCGCATTCGAGTATGAGTCAGATATCAAATATTCCGTTCATCCGAAAGCCCTGATGGACAAAGAAGGTCGCAATTTTCATGCGCCGGGATGTGCTACGCATTAGGAAAAGTGCAACTGACGGAAATTGAGACTCCACCAGAACCATTGAACGGCTTGCCTATCGGCGCGGATCCAGATTCAAACCTCTTTCTGAAGCCCATTTATGATTTCAAATGATTAAATGATTTCCTTCAGAGCAACAGAAATAATGCACAATACTGCATCAAATGGTTAGCAATTGAATTCAACCCTGAAAATCAAAGGCCAAGTGTACCATAAGGTACCAAATATCATTGCTGCCAATGCCAAATGAACCATATAAACTTATACAAATCTACTTTATAGACAATGAGGACGTGTGGGATGCACGTTGCGGCTATAATAACCGTAACACCAGGAGCATCGTCGGCGAGTTGGACGCCCCTTTGAATGAGCACAATGAATTATTGAAATTCTTTAAATCACATCACATTGTTATCAATCCTGAGAAAACACCAGCTGGAGAGCACGTGCGTAGATTTAATGCGCCAGCTGTTGACGACGTTGCGGGAATATGCGGGAATGGTCGACCGCACAGCGAGTACATCGTCAGCTAGTTAAAATATAAAAAACCGTGACCTTCAAAGCCGGAAAACTGCCACAGAAACCTCTTCCAACCAAATTCCAACCGAATTTCAATTCTAAGGGGCCACAGAAATTTCTATTGGTTGGTTTCAAACCTCCCGTGTTTAGTTAGGAGATTTAGCAAACCGCTTTTCGCACTAGCGCCCTGTGTCGATGGTGGCGCCATCTACTTATACCTCATGTTTGGCGCCCACAAATTTTTAAATTTTGCATTATATTTATAGAGAATAGGACTTAAATTTGAATTATGATTTAAAAATGCACCATAAAACATATAACACAATCAAAACATTTCAGTTGATCGTCAAATTAACCTATAACTAAAAAAGGGCAAATTTTTTGGCGAGAGACTCAGCCCTGTTTTTAGTGATGGAACTTTAATTGGAACATCTGGTGTTCTAACTAGATTTTCTAATAAGAAAATGAAATATCTCGAAGTTCTGTGGCACCGACGATTTTTTCGAGAGATTTACAAACCAACCGTCGGCAAAATCTCTAGAGATTTCCGTGGCACCCCTGATAAATCTCATTTGATATTTATTCGATAAGTTTCAAACTCGTTTTCCAAGTTGTGTATGAAAATTCAACAATGAATTCTGGAAGATAAACTCCCGTTTACAATTCAACTCTGCCGCACTCCCATTAGAATCCAAGGGGTTATTTAAATTCCTTACGGATAAACTGACCATATTTCTTTAGGAACATCAAAACAAAATGTTTATACTCTTTCTAGAAAGAGCAAGGGATTTTAATTGAGTTTTTCCTGGTTTTTGCAGTGCAAATCAAAAGTTTTATGAAAATTTATTGACTACGAGTATAACGACTGCCACAAATGGGGGGAAATGGCCTCTAGCCTGGCTGATGGGGATATGTTGGAAATAGTTATTGTGCAGCAGCAGCAGACGAAACACTTTACTTTTGCTACTTCTCTTGCACTCGAGCGGCTTTCATTAAGTTGTTTAGCAGGAAGAGCAAAAAGCATTGTTTATGACATTTTAATCTCTGGCTTATCCGCTTGACTTTTCCACTGGCAGCCAAGTGGAGGGGCAGCCCGGTCAAGGCGTGCGTAAAGTACTCTTGTCAGCGCAAAAAAGTATGCTACAGTTGTGGGTGGCTGATGCAGCTGACTGCACTCTGAAAGTGCCTGGCAGGCGCTTAACCCGTTTTTTTTTTTTGTTGTTTGTTGCATTAGAAACAGGTCAGTGCGTCATGCACACAAATGAGCATATGACCCAACCGGAACGAACTCTGCGCCAACAAAGTGAAGGAGGGGGAGGAGAAGCCGGGCTATATGAAAAGCAGTAATTATGCATAAGTCAACACGCGGCATTCGTAATGAACTCCACTCAAAGCAAGGCGCAACGACGAACACTTTGCGCCCCGCACAAAGTTGAAAAGTTTTTTGGCAGCCGAAAATTGTCGCCAACTGCAGAGACCTCCTTCTCCATCTCCATCTCCGTCTCTGGCGCCAACATAAAACTTGCCAGAGCTCAGAAAGTTTTCTGGCCAAAGAAGGAAGAGCCCCAACTAGCAACCAACCACACCAAAACAGTTTCAGTTTCACAGCCGGGCCACAAATTGCAGCATTAGAGAAGGAAAAGAGGAGGTCTGGGTCTGGCCTGGTCTCGTCTCGCAGCACATGTTTTGCACTGCACCCAAATGCAGTTTGTAAAGTTTTCGGCATTTCTGTCATTAACTTGACCGACCACCACCAGCCCCATCAGCACCAACACCACCACCCAGCAAATCATTAGCAGGCCAAAACAATAAAAAGAACGCTGCCGGGGCAGCTTCACTTAATGATGGCATTTGTGTGCAGTCTATTTAAGCCTGGAGGAGGAGGAGGAGTCCCGCTGGGGGAGTATGCACAACTAATATACAACCAGCTGAACATATGAGGATGGGTTTAGAGCTGCCTAATGAAGCCATTTGTAATGCTTTTCCATGTTAGGCACTGGAAAGTGGTTTTTTCAAATGTGCCACAATTAAATCGTACGAACTGAGACCAGTTGGAGGCGATTTGAAAGCAAATCCCACTTGAGCAGGAGCGGTTTTACTAAAGCAGATGTGACAGTAATTGGTGTGCCCAGAACTAGCTTACGACCAAGTGGAGCAACCACAACCACAAGAAATGGAAAGGGCAACCCGATTTTTGTTTGTTTGTCGGCGGGAATAGCGAAAAGCGTTCGAACATGAGCGAGGTAATCGAGGCGAATCGCTAACCTAAGCTCGCTACTCATAAGCAACGTTGCCCAGCCCCAGCGGCGCAAACTGCCATTACAAAATGGATTACTTCCGCGTAACTTTGCCATCAGTATGAAGGAAATAATCCCATACAATCTGCATTACTTTGCCATAGGCTTGGCCCCTTTGTAAACGAGGTGCGCACAGCCTGCATTACTAGTAATAAAGGATGTATGCCAGAGCTGAAATGTCATCGGATTCCCACTACGAATGCGTACATTATTTTCAAACTTGTAATGCAGAATGTTCGCGATCTGTTTGTTTTCGATTACTAATCTCTCTAACGAAAATCAGCGATTGTAGTGCCTTACATTTTCGACAGTCGTAATGCATATTTTCGACAGAACACGGCGCTGGGCCAAAGACATAGGAGAGAGAAGAGAGTCATAACAACAAAACCTTTGCACGAAAAGAAAGAGAAAAGAGAACTTATATGAATTTGTTGTTGGTTTACGCAGCCCATAAGGAATTTGTAAAGGCCACATACTTGAATCCTATACCTTCAAGTAAAACAACAACCACCAGCATGTGAAAATTTCTGTCAAAGTCGGATGACTATACATATATTGTAGCTGTTATAGTACCATCGTTAAAAAAATGGGTTTTATTTAGAAAATTTTTGATTTCAAACCATTAGTACTAAAAGTACTAAAACTGGGGTACAGACGAAGTTAGCTTGCTTATCAAAAAGGTGGATATCACAATACTAAAGGAAATTGTCTAAATCCGTTTGTTTTGATATAATGTATTAATACTTATAAAGATGTAGGCCCGACTGACTGACTGACATATTATCAAGCCGCAGCGAAAACTGCTTATCCCAGAAATCTTAGATTCGCACTATTGAAAACGCCAAAGAAAAGTTTGTGTGGGTCACATAAATGTGCTTTGGCGCTGAGGCAATATTGTGGACTCAACTCTTTTGCTAAGAGCGTGGAGAGAGAGTGAGCATGAGTGAACGACCCACGCTGAATGCAGTGCTTTTCTCTTTTCTTTTCCCCCTCTCTTTTTTTCTTCCTTCCGGCAGGGTGACGGGCGGTGATTCACTTATCTCTATAAATATAAAAGAGAGTGTCCTGACTGATTGGCAATCATCGCACAGCCTAAACGGTAAGAGATGGAAAACTGAAATTTGGACAGGAGTTTCTGTTAGTGGTGAAAGTGCTTACTAAGACGGGGTTTTGAAAAAATTCCACCCGAAAAAGTCGGAAAAGCGTCGGAAAAGATTTAATTTTTCATCCGATTGACTTGAAACTTGGTTTGTAAGCATAGTACGCGAAATAATTCGACACGTGTTTTCCCGATTTTAAAAAATCCGCCCACGAGGAAAATGGCCGGAAAATTCTGCATGAAAAAACTATTTTTCATCCGATTGGCTTTAAACTCGGTTTGTAAGGACAGAACACGAAATAAATTGAAATGTGATTTTCTGATGTTGGAAAATTTGACCCAACGGTCGGAAAATTTCTGGAAAATTCTGCAAGAAAAACTATTTTTCACCCGTTTGGCTTGAAACTCGGTTTGTAAGGATAGAATTCAAAATAATTTGAAATGTGATTTTGCCATGTCGGAAAATCCGCGGGCGTGAAAACGGAAAATTTCTTCTTGCAAAATAGCTATTTTTCATCTGAATGGCTTGAAACTCGGTTTGTACGGTCAAAATGAGAATTCATTTGTGTTTTCATATTCCAATGTTGGAGGAATGTGGGTGGTATGCGATGGGAAGTGGGTGGGATGTGGGCGGGAAGTGTAGGTGGGAAGTGTTGGGAAGCGGGAGGTGGGAGGGATGTGGGTGGGATTTGAGTGGGTTGGGTGTAGAGTGGGGATTGGGGTGAGAGTTTGAGGGAAAACCCATCAGCAAAGTTCGATTTCTAAGTTCTACGGGTATTATTATATCTAATATTGTTTGGTTCTATACTGTTGAAGGCGCAGCGAAGCGCGTCGGGTTATTTGCTAGTTTGCTTATAACTTGAGAACCGCTCATCCGATCTTTACCATTTTTTCGGCAATCCGATTCATATTGCTATTGACTAACTATCTCTAGAGGGTACGAATAATCTATCTACAACACTGTGGGAGATATAACGGTTTTTCAAAATTGTTGGGGCGGGAGGGGGCGTGGCAAAAATTGAAAATAAACTTGATCTGCCTGCAAATATAAGAAGCATTTGTCCCATACATGTCAAACCTCTATCTCTTACCATCTCTGAGATCTGTTTGTTCATACGGACGGACAGACAGGTGGACATGGCTATTTCGACTCGGCTGTTGATGCTGATCAAGAATATATATACTTTATATGGTCGGAAATGATTCCTTCTCTTGTTACATCTTCTTCTTCTTCCTTGAGACGGTCTGATGCTTGCATCATAAACCGTTCGACGGTCCGCCGCTTCAATCAACGTCTGCCAGTCGCTTCTTGCTCCGTGCGAGCTGGGACCATGTCCATGCTTCTGCGCCGTATTGCAGGACTGGGATGATAAGCGACGGTTAGGCTAATTTTGTTCTTCGATGCCCTGCTCTTGAGCTCCTTACTTAGCCCTCCCGTGGTAGCATCGGTTTGCAAGAGTGACGCCGTCGGATTTCCAGGCTGATGTTGTTGTCGCTAAGCATCGTCTTTCCGAGGTGTAAACAAAACCTCACAACTTTAAAGCTGTATTCCCCATTGTAACAGATTGGGTCCACACGCGACTTTTGTCCGCGGATACAAGGTACTTCGTCTTGTCTCATTAATGCTAAACTCATATCTTCTGACTGCCTCTCAATCTCTGAAAAATCCCGCTTAATCATCTGTTTTTGCCGATGATGTCGATATCATCGGCAATGTAGCATCAGATCTTTATAAATAAAGGCGCCCGTTCTTTTGGCACCGGCGCAGTATATATTCCATCAGTAGATTGAAGAAGTCACACGATAAGTATCGCCTCTGCCTAAAACCTCTCTTGGTATCAAATGGTTCGGAAAGGTTCTTTGTGTACTTCCCCAACGTCATCATCAAAGACGAACGTACTTTTTGCTGGTATAAAAGGGTAGACAATTTTAAAAACCTTGACCTTATCGGCGTGTCGAAGGTTGATTTATAATCAACAAAGATGGTGTGTAACATACCACATACTTTTTCAGAAACTTATTATACTCAATGTACCTTCGGTACAGAGTATAAAAATATTGTCTCTTTAAATTTAGGGAAAGACTTAGGAAGCTATAAGTTCCCAATTATCGACAAGCTGTGCTGATGCTGCTGTGAAACCCACCAAATATGGACAATGCGCAGTACGTTAATGTGGCCCATGAGACACCACGCCGACGTTTGAAGCGTAATGTTAACTACCGGCTAAATATGTACGTCAAAATAGTAGTTTTTAAGGGGGATTCTCCATGCGTAAATTTTTTTTTTTTTCTTTTCCGATTTATTTTTTTATTTTTTATATCTTGGATATTTGAGAATATGGGCCTATTAAAAATACTTTAGAAGATATGGCCTTTTTTGTCGAACAATGCATTCGAAATTACTTAGTGAACGACGCAATAAAAAGGACATTTCAAACTTTCCGTCGATATTCCGCACCCCTTTCCTTATCGGTCTAGACAAGAGGTGCCCAAACTGAGCTTACGGACGCGTGGAATGAATTACTAATGCACAAAATATATTTTAAATTTGTGTGTGTGTGTGTGTGTGCCGCCGTAAAGCGCTCGGAGCACTGCGATCGACGCGAGTGCCGACTACGCTAAGCAACTTTGTGGATGCGTTCGAGTTTGCGAGAGACATGGAGGGAGAGAAGTGGTGCTGGTTTGCACTCGCCAACAACAAAACTTTAGCTAAGAAAGAAAGAGCGGAAAGCACGCCTATGAATTTTTGTTGCTTAATGAAGGCTTAAGGCTCGGGTAAGTCGTATACGCGCCCGCTATTCCTTTGCGTCAAACAACAACAAATGCGCGGCTTGCGGAATGGGCATGGGCGCCCCTGGTCTAGAACCTTTGGTCATAACAGCTTGAATAGCCTGTTCGATGGGTCAAAATGGACGTTATTTGTGAATCACATATCGCACAGAGCTCGAATTTTGATAATAAAATACAAGGATTTCCAAGCGCTGCTCGTTTGTTAGTCTACTCATGGTGAAATGGCAAACCTTACTGAGCATTTTTAGAGTTGCCACTTGTGACGTATATAGGTAAGAAAGGTTTTTTATGTTATAGACAAAAAAGAGCAATTTATGGAACAAAATTTTTCACTTGTTCAGTTTAGACAGCTGAAAAACAAGCCAACACTCTTACACTTTTATCTTTTGAGTCTGCCCTTAACCTCCTGCCATCCAATGCTCCCACAATCTTTCTCTCTCTCCGTCTTAAAAGTTTTCTTCCTGTTGTAACACATTCGAGTAAAGCGTCAGCTTGGCCAGATAGATATCCAAAAGTGGTTTAACCCAAGATGCATGCACATTGGTCAGTTGCCTGGCAGACAGAAATTAATTAGTTGTCATTTTTAACAATTGAGTGCGACGTGGAATGGTCCAAACTCCAACCGAAAACCAAAGAGGCGGTGGGGGAGTGGGAGCGGACTTGATAAATGATGTTGGCGTTGTGTGACGTGTGACAGATAAGTGCCGAAAAAGGTTTACAACTTTTGGCCAAATGCCATTTATTATTGATGTCCGTAGCCAAAATGGCCTCCAGGCTAAATGCGTACAAATTAAAGTTGTGTCACAAACTGTGCCCGTGACGGGGTAATTAGGTGCACTGAGATTATGCCAAGGCTGAGGCTTAAGCCTTAAGCCTGTGAGGCCAGTGACCTGCAGGTTGGAAAATTAATTAGAAGTAGCTTCCTGCTTCCTGCCTTCGTGTGGTTTGACCTGTTTTCCACTGGCTAAAGAAATGGAAATCCAAAAGCCGATTAGCCTGCTTCTGTCATGTAAGACAAGCACAAATACAGCAGAGAAAAGAGACATTGTCATCATATCACACCGAGTCTAAATAAATCGCATTGACAGCTGAATAGAGATATATTTACACACACACACACACACTGGGAGGATAGGATGGATATACATGGCGAATCAAGTGCATTTTTATGTAAATATATTGTATGCCAAGTGAAAATGCGTAGAAAAAAGGCGACAAGCAGCATATTTGCATAGCCTGCTTTTGGGGGATGCCAAGGAGCAGGGAGCAAAGAGCTTTGGCTTTCGATTTTCACGCACAGCGCACAATGGACCAGCGACAAGTAGATTCTTGTGAAAGTGGGGAAATATTCAGCCTAAAAGTAGGCAAATTGTAAATTTAAATTTCGCCCACTGTGCAGGATTGGGAAAATTGGTAGAAGCAGGCAGCTGTTGCCGTTTATGTCTTGTTAGATGGTAGTCACGTAAGCTGAAGCTCCTTTCGCCGTTGTCCTTGTTGTTGTTCTTGTTGATATTGATTGAGTAAGCAGCAGCAGCAGCGGCAGGCACATGTGTTTGCAAATCATATTCAATATTTCGTTAGTTTGTTTGCCGACAGACAACCCAATTTTGTTGCATTTGTTGTACATTTGATTGCACTTACCCCACTAACTTGAATTCTAGCTAGCAGCTGGCTGCCTGTCCCTCTGTTACCCATTGTTTTGCCCCAACTTTTTGGCAACTTAATCATGGTTGCAAGTGCAACCAGGTGGCGGCCTCTGGCAACACTTGCCAGTTACAATGTGTTTTTCTGTAAAAAGTTTTCACATTAAAAGCATTTCATGCTGCCAAATTGTGAAATGAGTTAGCACTTGCAGTTTTGTTTACATCGGCAAAACAAAAAACCAAAAAATATTCAAAGTTGAAATGAAAAGTAAGAAAATTAGTTTGCTAGTTCTGACAAATTCAGTTGTGGTTTTAAGTAAAATGAAAATGACAGAATTAACTGAATTAAAAAATTTTTTTGGGATGGAGAAGAAATAAAGTAAACAAACTTTTATAAAGAAAATAAAACACTCTATGTCTATATAGTAATAGGTGGTTTCACAGAGAAACCACCAAACATCTAACATCTTGAAGCAAAATGTTTTACCCAACGCATGTAATTTTATGATTGTGACAGAGAACTTGTCATGATAAATATTATTATAATATTAAGTCGGCAAAAAAGACTTGAAAACGCCTTGCACAGAAGCTATCTAAGAAAATGATGACACAAAATCATGATAGTGTTAGATCTTTCCACCATTTACAGCAAGACCCACTGACATAAATTTAAAATTTCAAGCAGTAAATGTAGATAATACCAATGCCTATATACCAAAACGGACTAGATCTGATTCACGATTAAATTAGCAAAAAGATACTAGAGCATAAGAACTCGCGAAATATGTCACAAAACGAACAAATAAGGATAAGGGACTACAAGACTGCCTTTAATCCCAACCATGCGATTCATAAGCCTGATATTGTTGGTGGAAGTCGCGCAATAAATTTCTGCCAATTTTTTTTTTTCTCAATATATTTTGTGTAATTTTTATTGTTAACTCATTTCTGAGACATTGACCTTGCATGATGACATGCAACAAAATCAGGATAGGTGCTCGCCCCATTCGACATGATCTTTCCGCCTTTTACGCAGAGTACCCAATCGACATAATACCAAAACGCCTGAGATCTGATGCTGATTAAATTAGCAAGAAAGATACTGGACATAAGAAATCGCAAAAATATATCGCAAACGCCCAAATAGTCTTCCTCATGGATAAGACCAACAATATCTGGCCTTTAGTCCCCACTACCAGATTTATATTCCTTGATATTGTTGAGCGAATGTTAAATAAATTTCATGCCAAATTATTTTTTTCATATATTTTTGGTTCTGAGCCAGCTGGTGGATGTTAGTGCCAGTTATCCACTCGCAATAAGTTCCATAAATGTCCAGCAAAAAACAGTTCTGTTTCGGTCTTCAAATAAATAAAGGTAAGATGAAATCGTTTTTTTATGTCATGTGTCTCCCAAATTCTTATTACCTAACTTTTGGCCGGGAAAACAGAAAGCCTAACCCATCAGTCTACACCTTCTTTAAGTTCGTGAACCACAACTCGACTTTTTTTCAAAAAAAAAAGTTTTTTTTTTTTCATTTTTGACTTGTGAATATTATACAAAATTTTTTCCGTAATGACAAATGTAGTATGAGGGAAATATCTTTGGTCAATTGCCTTTTTGATAGAAATATATTTTTTTTTTTTGTAACAATTTCTTTTGGTTATGTGACGTCACCAAAAAAAAAGTGAGATATGGGGGTTGTGAGACACTTTGAAAAAAAAGTCGGTTTTGACTTTCAAAGAGAATATTGCAATGACGCGCAATAAAACAGAGGAAAAAACTCTCCAAAGAAAAAAAAACATTAAAAAAAGAGAACAAAAGAACTGCCACAAGCAAAAAGTGCTCGTATATAAAAGAAAACAAGCCTGATGCCGTCAATCAATTTTCACTCTTCATTGATATTTCTTAATTCAGAATATGAGAAAAATTGTTCATTTTTTCATTTAATATAGAATAATGGCTTAAAAACACGAATTTTGAACTTTTTAAATGGGTGGCTAACAACCCCCACAAATTTTCGAAATGTCAAAAAAATCACCTTTTTTTCAATATGAAATAAAAAAACACAAAATTATATTTTTAAAACTTGTGATAAGGAAAGTTTTGTGCATCTTTTACCTAAAGTACAAAATTTACAGAACGAAAATAATATTGATTTTTGGCGAAGTTATGTTCGAAAAACAAAAGTATGATCACAATTCCCCACTCACCTACTATTGTAAAAAGCACAGAACGCGAAAATGGCTCCCCTCTGGCCTGTGTCTGAACACGGCCGTTTTGGCGCGACCACATTGAATAGAGGAACCGAAACAACCTTCAACTACGCTCTCTCTTTGGTTGTGAGAGAGAAAAACACCTTTTTGGTTTTCTTTTTTCTCTCAGGTCTGTCTAATACTACGATTATGCAGTCAAAAAACCATGATTGCAGATCATGATTTTTTTCAAAATATTGAAGCATAAACACCAAATCAAGGTATATTCTACACACGTATTATGACCATAGCTCGCAAATAACTCTCAACCCAATGTTCAGTTCGCTCTGCTCACGTCACTGACCAAAAAAACAAAAACAAAACGGGCTCGGGCTTCCCTCAACCGAATTTAAGCAGCGATTTCGCTCACTGCTCGGTGGCCGTGGTTGAACACACAGCACCGATCGGTCTGAGAGCAACCCCATTCCAGGCCCAATTCAGTCAATCGCTCATCAAATGCGGTCTTCACGAAGACCGAACTTTAAAAAGGTTGTTTCATTCGGTTGCAGACTCAAGAGAGCGCCAGAGTTAAGCATAAACAGAGAGCGAGTCAGCGTGAGAGAGAAAGAGAGAAGGCATATAGTTTTTCGCACACATTCATATTGTTGTTGTTGTATGCTTACACAACGATGCATACATACAAAAAGACCTTTTGAATGCGTGAATTTTGGCAAAAGGGCCCGAGCAAGACCTGACAGAAAAATTTAAAAATAAATGTGTTTCTCTCCTCTCACAACCAAAGAGAGGCAGAGAGCGTAGTTGTCGGTTGGGTTGGTACCTTTATTGAATGTGATCGCGCGAAAGCGGTCGTTTTCTGACACAGGCAAACGGGGGACCGTTTTATGCGACCTCTGATTATGACTATGGTTTTTGAGAAAAACCTTACAATATGTATGTAATATGTGGGGTGATTTTTTAGCTATTATCTTTTTGGCAACACTGGTTTCGTGTTTTGTTTCACTGTCAAACATCTTTAGTTTGGTCTATAATTTAACCATGAATCGTCTTACAAACGAAAAACGCTTGCAGATTATTGAATTATATTATCAAAATGCGTGCTCTGTTAAGAAAGTTCAACGCGCGCTTCTTCCATTTTATGGTCAGTTTAATCAACCCACTGAAGCGGCTATTCGGGCTATTGTGACTAAATTTCGCACCAAATGTACATTGTTGAACTGAAGAAAAAATCGCAGTTGTATCGGCCAGTGTTAATGATGACCATCAATCATATCGATTCGTCGCCGTTCGCAGCAATTGGGACTCTGTTACTCAACAACGTGGAAAATTTTGCCAAAGGAATTAGGTGTGAAGCCTTTCAAAATACAGCTGGTGCAAGAATTGAAGCCGAACGACCTACCGCAACGTATAATTTTTGGTGAATCGGCTCTTGGAAAGTTGGCCGAAGATCCACTTTTTTATTTTGGCTCAGTGGGTATGTAAATAAGCAGAATTCTCGATCTTAGAGTGAATATCAGCCAGAAGCAGAAGCAGAAGTCACAGTTTGGACCGTACTTCTTCAAAGATGATGCGAATCGTAACGTAACTGTGAATGGTGAGCGCTACCGTGAGATGATATCCAACCTTTTTTTGCCCAAAATGCAAGAGCTTGACTTGCATGACATGTGGTTTCAACAAGACGTTTATTTCACGTTCGGGACCGGTCAATTGGCCGCCTAGATCGTGCGATATATCGCCTTTAGACTATTTTTTGTGGGGCTATGTTAAAGCTCATGTCTATACAGATAAGCTCGCTTTAATTGACGCATTGGAAGACAACATTGAAGCATTTATTCGTGAGATACCGGCCGAAATGAAGGAAAGAGTATGCCAAAATTGGACTAAGCGGATGGACCATTTTAGGCGCAGTCACGATCAACATTTGCATGAAATAATCTTCAAACATTAAATTATATGGACCGTAATATCGATTCAAATAAAGATTTCATGCATTTTTCAGAATTTTATGTGTGTTTTTCTTAAAACTTTCCTTTAGCTCTTAAAAAATCACACTTTATAATCTTTGAAATTTTCATCAAGATCGGATAATCAATAGATAAGTTAAAACGAGAAAGCCAAGTTAACTTCGTCTGTGCCGAAGTTTTTATACCCTTGCAAATGTTCTAAAATCTCAGAGTTTAAGAATGCAAAAACTTTTCTAACTAAAACCCATTTTCCGACAGATGGTTCCCTTAGCAGCTATAAGATATAGTCATCCAACATTGACCAAATCTTTTTAACCTGTACGAAAGCATATAGTATTAATATAGGCCAGGTTTGGGGACACTAACATTAAAAACAAACAAGTTTTTCTCTCCAAGACTCATTTTTCAACCTATGGTTCCTATGGCAGCTATAAGATATAGTCATTCGATTTTGATCAAAACTTTAAAATCTGTGTGAAAGCATATATTATTAATAATTTCAGAGTTTGAGACGTTAGCATTAAGAACAAAAAAGCTTTTCTCACAAAGACCCACTTTTCGACCGACAGTTCCTACGACAGCTATAAGATATAGTAATCCGATCCGGACGGTTCCGATATATTAGCAGCGTGAAGTTAAAAGAAGACTCTGTGCAAAGTTTAAGATCGATAGATTCAAAACTAAGAGACTAGCAGACGGAGGGACAAGGCTCAATCAACTGAGCGTGTCGCCCTGATTAAGAATATATATTGTTAATAGGGTCGGAGATGAATACTTCCGTACATTGCAAACTTCTGGGTAAAATTATAATACCCTTGGCAAGGAAAAAAAAAGGATTGGATTTGTTTTTTGGCCATTCTTCGTTGTGTAATTGTGGTGTAAGTTGGGGTTGTTTTCGACCGTCTTCCTTTTCTACAGTCAAAACACTCTTTTGGCTCAGGTTTTCTCCTATGCTTTTCGGCAAATATATTGCCTTCTTCAGGGAGTATGTTTATTTTAAAAACATAAATACAAATTAGACCTATATACATATTTAACATATTTCTTAATTTTTTCATACCTTTTTAAGTGGACATCATTGGTTTGGTGTATTGCACGTTTGTTTTTTTTTTGTTAGATGTTTTATTCGTCAGGTTTTTGTATTTGTTTGAATTGTTATGCTGTTTAAATATTCCCCTTGTGATTGCCGCTCTGTTCAATATCATCTTTAAAGTTAAGTGCTTGCTCTTCTTTTTCTTGTATTTAAAAGAGCTCTAAAGTCATTCTCGCCTTCCCTCTATGTTCAAAATCAAATACTCTCGCATTTTCAAAGTCAGATGGGCCCCCCTCAGGAACGCAGGAACGCATTTCTTCCTATGAGTAACGGGTCAAAGTCGATAAAGGCCGACTTTAACTTAGGCTAATGTCAGAGTGCGCGCGAGAAGCGATGCTACGCGAGAAGCGATAATATTTCTTGCTATGAACAAAGCGAGAAGGTGACATAGTGAAAGCGTTGAACGAAGCGAGTTGCATTGATCAATTTTAATTTGCTGTCAGAATTTACCATGATTCAGTAATACAGGAAGAGGCCAGTATAGAGAGAGAATGCAACTCAGAGAGCGCGAGCTTTAGATTCTGTGATTATTGTGAGCTCAATTCCTTAAGAGCAGCGAGTTGCATTGCTCTAATTCAGGAATGCAAACTGCTTCTGAACCGAACCGAACCGTAATAGAACCGCTTTTTTCATATAATAAACCGAACCGACGTCCTTTGAAAAGGTTGCTGAGTCGAACCGAAAACCAATAATCAAAACGGTTCGGTTCGGTTCAGTTGGCTCAACTCCGCAATGTTGACTTGTGATTTTCTAAATTTAGTTATTTTCCGAATTTGGGATAAATTAAGTTTCGCCGATCGACCCTCAAGGGAGACACTCATAGATGCAATTGATTTTTTAAGGATGAGTTGTCAACCGTTTTTAAAGATGATGACACGATGACCTTTTAATATCCTGTATTCAAACTTTAGTGTGTTTGTTCCTTAGAAATTTGCTCTCATTTGTGCGTTTATTCCATTTTTTAAACGGGTTGATATTCTCAATATTCAGTACAATAATTATCGTTTGTAAGGAGCACTGAGAAAAGAATTTTAAAGCTTTTAACATGGTTTTAAAAATTCAATTTCGAAAGTCATATATTCCGTATAGAAATCATAGTATTCCGAAAACGGGCCTTCATAAAATTTTTGATAAATTAAGAGTGAACCACTGAACCAATGAGCCGAACTCTATTTCCGCGCAATTTGCATACCTGTCTAATTTAGTTATTATTCTGGGCATTATTTAATCAGACGAAGAATTTTTTGCTACAAAAGCAACGATTTACTTTGTTATGAAAAGAAAAGTGTCCAGTGTCCACCCATTCAAACGAAATCGAGATAAAAGGGAGACAACAACAAATATGCATGATTTACAAATAGAAGAAGCTAAGAATGCAACAAAAATTATGTGCGATCTGAGCGAGTCCAAGCGAGAAAGCAGGTTGCAAACTGCTTTCTCGCACCGCTGTCGCTTTATCGCTTGCACTCGCATATCGCTCCGCCCTCACTCTGACACCTTTCGAGCGATTGCATTGAAAAAAGGTTGCAGTGGTTTATCGCTCGATCTCGCCCAATATTATCGCATCGCTTCTCGCGCGCACTCTGACATTAACCTTTCGCTCTCGTTTGCATTTTTGCACAATTAATCAGCTGATTGTGCAAGTGTGCTGCCACCTTATTTTAAAGTGTTCATAAGTGGCATCTCCCTGCAGAAATATCATGGTTTTTGATAAAGAAGCATAAATAGGCGCATTTTAAAAAGCGTGATTTAAAAAACCTGATACTGCTGGCATAAACTTAGTAAAAGTCCTATTTGCAAAATTCAAGTATTCAAAAGTATGTATGCATCGGTGTGTAAGCTTAAAGCCTAGTCTCGGCTAACAATATGAATGTATGCGACAAACTATAGCGCTCTCTCGTTCTCTTTCGCACTGACTCGGTCTCGGCTTACGCTAAACTCTGGCGCTCCATTAAGTGTGCAACATTTTCAACAACTTTGGTCTTCGAGAAGCCCGCATTTTATGATCGATTAACTGACTTGGGCCTGGTATGGGTATGCTCTCAGACCGAACCACAGTCAGTGAACATTGAGCGCGATTGCAGCATACATTCGGTTGAGGGAAGGTGACAGTGGGTGGCACTTAATATGCATTGTGTAAAGCAACACACACATTTTTAGTTAAGAGGCCTATATCCAGCACTCCGGAAAAATTATTTCGTTACATTTTTCTCAGATAAATGACAAAGCGGATGTCAAGAATGTCATCTACAAGATACCATGCGAAGGATCTAAAGACGATAGTTGCAACAAAAGTCTACATAGGAACGACAAAATCTAAATTTAAAACCCGTATAGCCCAACATAAATTTGACTATAAGCTACGACATCAAACACACATACAAATAACTGTGCTGGCATCACATTTCGTAGAAAGCGGCCACTCGACAAAATTTTGAGGCAGCGACCATACTACAACAAGAGCAGCATTACAACAAACGCTTCACCTTAGAAATGTTGCATATCTCAAGCGTTTCAACAACAATAAATCGTTTTTGCTATCAATCTGACCTCGAGCCGGGCAACATACATCTATTTCAGATAAATAGAAATATTTTCTAAAAACACATGAACATCAAAGCAAAGACAAAGTGTTTCTAATTATATAAAATACTCTAACGAAATGAATTTTCAGGAGCGCTGAATATAGGCCTAAGATTAGAAATTAAGGGAGAGTTCTTAATAAAAGCAAGATCGCTCGCAAAAGTAAGTTAAGAGTAAGCTAGACTCGAGAAATGTCGTACTTTATTGCAGTCCCAAGTAACAATTAACCAGACCTTTCTGTGTTCTGTAGTATATCACGTTTTTCTTTGGATACTTCATTCAGGCGGTAGTTAATCGCTTAACTCTAACTCTCACTAACTGGGAATTTCGTTGGGTTCCCCTTTCGATCAGAGTTTAAAACCGTAACCGAAACCGTAACCAGTAAACTCAAAACACTTTAAAATTTGAAACCGAAACCGTAACCGTAACCGAAAAAAATTTTTTTTATAACCCTAACCGTATTACCTTTATTTACAAAAACCGGTTATCAGTACCGTAACCTAAACAAATATATGGGTTAATTTCCGTTTTTCCTTTACTAGTACAATGAACATTTTACAAACGTATCAGTTCATTCACTAAAGTTGGCTGCTTATTTATTATGTGCCGTACTGTTGCTAATGGGCTGGCATAACTAGGAAGTGCCTGGAAAGTATCTTATATACATTGGTGCTAAACAGTTATATAGCATAGAAGCTTGGTACTCGAGAGCCGCTCAGACAAAAGTGTGACCAGGCAACAAGCCACAACTTTCGGACATTGCCAGTTTTGGCTATTGCGTAGCACTCTGTCTAACTCTGATTCACTTTGTCGTATGCGTGCTCATGGTGGAATTAATAAGGTGAACCTAGGCATTCGTATATTGGCCCTCAGCAGAAGCTGACGGCTTCACCTTTTTAATTGCACATCGTCCGAGCTTAGTTCAACGAAATTGAACATGAACACTCGAATAATGGACAACATTAATTCGATTGAATCACTGGGAAATAAGCCCCAATTCAAGTTTGACGGAAATTTTCAATGCACTAAACGCGTTTATGATCATTGATTACGGGTATCATGTTAAAAAAAATCTGAAAATAAACAGTTCTAATGAACAATTTCACTCCTTCATTAATATGTTTCTAAAAACAAACAAGATTACGCAAGGCAGCAAGGTAGACATATTAGATGAGTTATCAAAAGTTGTGTTAGCAGAACCGCCCACAAAGTGTTGAGTGTTGAGGAGTAAAATTTAAAATGACGCCCCCAGGACAAGCTTGGACAGTCAAACTTTAAATGCTATTATGATATTTAGATGTAATTACAATATCGACTAAGATGTCATTTCTGAGGTTACTTGAAGGTACATAGCTAAAAATAGTCTTCTCGTTGACCAATATATATTTATCTATTTAGTTAAACTTAACTCGATATTTCTGCGAATTGAGTAGTTTCTTATATTTTAGTTAAAACTTATAATGTTAAACTTTAAAACAGGCGAAAATAATGGTGAAAATTTTGTATAAGAAATTTGAACTAAATACGTTTACTGAATAAATGAGATTCCAAATGGGGCAAGATTTGTCAAAGTAATATTTTAAACTAATAACCGTAACCGTAAACGAAAACCCGAAACAGAATAAGGCTAATAACCGTAACCCTAACAGTAACCCTTATCTCACAACCGTAATATAACCGTAACCGGAAAAAAACGATCGGCCAAAACAGTAACCGTTACCCAAACCGTTATTCGTTTCGGTTTTAATCTCTGCTTTCGATTTGACATCTTTTCTTACGAATTGATAAAACGGTCAACCTCAGTCATCTAAATTTTTGTCTGCTTGTATAACACGTACAGCTTGAAGTGTTTAGTGCAGTCTACTGATGCTAGTACAGGAAGTACCCTGAAACAGAGCAGTACACACAAATCTGTTTTCTGTGTTTGGTGTAATTTGCAAATTTTTTGTTGCGGAACAAAAGTATAAACATTCAGAAGCCAAACTATTACTTTACACTCTTAAGCTTTTAAACTACGTTCACATTTTGATATACTTTTTAGCAAAAGTCCGCTTCAAATGCTGCCAAATAGTGCATAAAACTGTAGAAGGCTTATGAAAACATGAAAAGTGTTTTTAATAGTTGTAGTTTTTAGAGTTTTTGTTTTTGTTTCTTGTTTTTTTTATGAGCCCCCCATGAACGTTGCGCCACAACAATTTTTCGTGCAACTATGTTTAGTGTTTAACGTCATGTGCTGACTGCTGATGACGTTGTGTTTACTCTGCTGGTAAACCTTTTGTAGTATTTTGCAGTTTTGTGAGTTTATAACCAAAGCAACAACATCAACAAGAATGGCTGGAACAGCTTCAGTAGCAATGGCAATAGCCGCATCATGAACTGAGCGCAGCCTTGTCAGTTTTCCTACGGCTTGGCCTTTCTTGGCTGTCTTCCTTTCACATATATATGGCTGCTGCTACTGCTGCTGCTGCTTTCCGCTTGCCTTCACATAGAAGATTTTTCTCTATAAAAAAAAAAAAAATAGCTCCGCTTTACTTCATTCTTGAATTTGTCCCTGTAGCTGCCGCTCAATTTCAGTGAAATGATAAAAATTTTTATGACATCACTTTTGCTGTTTCATTATTTATTTGCCTGCTCGACAATCCCCAGCAAATGATGAGCAACGACAACGCCTCGGGAGTTTATGAACTTTATGTTTATGGAAGCCATAAATTGGTAGTGCATATGGTCCTGTGGACGCTGGAGCCAACGGTTGTGGTCCCCACACAGGAAGAAGAAGAGAGGTAGGTGGAGAGGCCCTGCATTAATCTGTAGCTAATTTATTTGGATTCACATATTAAATTATTGCTATAAAATTGATTTATTTTACAACAGATTTTTATATAAATATGTGTAGGTTGGTGTATAAGTTAAATCTATTTAAAGCAGGAGTGATCAACAAGGCCGCGTGGAATAAAATACAAATGCACAAAATATATTTTAAGCAAGAACAACTTTATGACATTTCCCTGTAAACATTTTGTCGGGTTTCTTATCTCCCTCGTCAAAAAGTGAATTTGGCGATAGTTTGAGATGAGAGTCTGATGATAGTTTCGCGATTTACAAAAACAAAACACCTAAGGAATCGCATTTTTAACATCAAAGGGTTAAATTGGCGATGTGTGGCATCAATTTCTATGGCTCTATTTAAATGGTCAGAGTGATAAATAAGAACCTGAGAATTACAAGCAATCATTTATGGGTGAATGCTTTCAAATAGATTCATTACAAGTAACCCTTTAGTGTCCTAGACTGATGCACGGCTAGACAGTCGTCTGAAACGTCAGTCCCATTGTGTCTTCAGTCCAAGGGAACCGAGTTCGAATCCCCTCAGAGTAAGTAAGTAAAAGTGTTTTATGTGTGCGAGAGACATAGGAGAAAGAGAGAACAGAGACATAAATGATGTTTTTGTTGCGGTTCTGCACTCGCCAACATCAAATCTTTAGAGAGAAAAGAAAGAGAGAAGAGCACGCATATGAATATATTCAAAAATTTCGCGGTTTTTGAACCTTTCTTTTTTATCTATCCATTTAGCCGTCTTCATGACAAGCTTAACTCATCGTATTATAAAATTTTGCAAGTCTGCAATTTTTGGGCCTCCTATTTATTTGTCGGTAATTTAAAACTATTAAATCTTTACAATAATCTGAACTTATTATGAAATTTTGCAAATGTTTGCGATTTTCTTTGGATCGATTGACTTTCATTTCCCATTTACCCGTCTACAATTGATATTTATCCAATCTTGTTTATATTGTAAACTTATATGAAAAATTTGCAAATTTCGCGGTCTTTGGACCATTTAAATAAAAGTTATAAATAGTTGTTCTGTTATTCGGGGCGACGACGAATTCATCAAATCAGAGTTTTATTAAAATCGCTTAATGTTTTTGATGATTTCGACCCACTTCACATATTGTATACACATTTGGAATCTATGAACTCTATGTAACAAATTTTGACAAATTATGGCCAAAACGTGTATTAAATTGGCATATTTAGACCAACTATCATAAAAATTTAGGCAAACTTATTAGCTTGTGATACTTTAGCTTTAGGTATTTTACTGGTTTAGGCTGGTATTAGATTATGTTAGCGACAAGTCGCTTTCCCACTTCGGCCTCTTTGGGCCCATTGCAATGCCATAAGTATTGCCTGTTTACCCTTTTTAACACTAAGGAGGGAATTCGTTACTTAACCATTGTGTGGTTCATAACAACCAAATCTACTTCTACTCAGGGCGGGGCAATGACAGAGAAGGTGTTGTACCATTTACAGTTCTTCTTCGTATCAGCAATTTGTGCAAAAAGCATGCTAAGTGACGGCTACACTTGATAATAAGACAGTGACCTGTCAGGGTATGGGACCCAAAATATATACATTGAGAAAAACAGTAAAATTAAGTGTGAGAAAACGCAGCTTCTACATAGTGTTGCCAATTTCCTTTTCCGGATAGATTATCCTTTTAACTGCTTCAGCCGGAAAAGTTAATTTCTTCCGGAATTTTGTCACTTTTATACACTTGAAAAGTGTATTATAATTTTGCCCAGAAGTTTGCAACGCATAGAAGGAATCATCTCCGACCACATAAAGTATATATTTCTTGATCAGCATGACGAGCTGAGTCGATTAAGCTTTGTCCGTCCGTCTGTCCGTCCGTCCGTCCGTCCGTCCGTCCGTCTGTCCGTCTGAACTAGTCCCTCAGTTTTGGAGCTATCGAGCTGAAACTTTGCACAGAGTCTTCTTTTACCGCACGCTGCTAATATGTCGGAACTGACCGGAGCGGATGACTACTACTTTTTGAAGCTGCCATACAAATGTTCGTTCGGAAAATGGTTTTTAGTAAGAAAAACTGTTTTGTTCTCAACATTACTGCTCTCAAACACGGTCATGGGTAATATGTAATGTTTTTAAGCTGATCTGCGAAGTTTGGTCGAAGTCGCTAACCGTTGAGACAAGCTATTTCAAGTGTATCAAAACTTCGGCAAAGACGAAGTTAGCTTGGCCTTCTCGTTTTAGTTCCTTATCCGTAAATCCGGCCTTTTTAGACTAAATTGTTTGAATGTAAAAATTATTTTTGGCAATTATACACTTGAAAAGTAGTATTAGTAATTTTGCCCTGTAAAGTTGTAACGCATAGAAGGAATCATCTCCGACCACATAGCATATAGTATTAGTAGTATAGTAGTTCTTTTCTCTTTATTGATTTACAGATATTTTCTTTTTTAAAAAGTTTGATTTTTGAACATATCTTATCATATAAAGAAGGTGATATAACATATGGCATCAAGGCTGTCTGTATTAAAATTATACAAATTTTTATACTTAATTTTGTATACATATAATTAAGTTATCTTAAATTGGAAACATACATTTAATTTAATTTGAACTATTTTAAAAGCTTTCGTAAAATAATTTTTTTCGGTAGCGGGATGCGTCAATGAGAAATTACAAATCTTTCCAGTCTGATCCATTTAATATCGCTTCATATCCATTTCATTAAGCACAGCTTTTCTCCCCTATGTTGATTCGAGCTCTTTAAATATTGGACAGATCGCACAGAAATGAGCCACGTCTTCCTCTTCCGTAAATTACAAAAAGAGTGCATACTTCCAATTACATTCTGATGGTGGGGAATATAATTTAATGCCAGCATCTTGTCCGATTTTGAAAAATGCTTGAGATAGTCCAGCAAAGTCGTATTCGTCTTTTGCATAATTTGCTTCCTTCAAGTCATGGTCATACCGAGTATGTAAGGGTGAGTTTGGCTTGCTAGTGCAGCGACTGCGACGATTTCGTTCATCGATTGCTTGTAGTAACACGTTGAGAGACGCTCCAGTTATCGGGCCAGACAGGTCCAGGTGGATCCAAAGTCCCGAGCGAGGCTTTCTTCCCATGATTTGCATACGTGATTGGCCAAAAGTGTATTTATAAACAACAAGAAGGCAGCTCTTTCCTCATGCAGCTTTACATATTTTGTTTACGTAGCGAAAATGTGGTCCCAGAGTGTGCAATGAACATTTAAAGTCCTGTCTCTAGATGTAGAGAAGTAGGCGTGTTTGTGGAGATAAAAATACTCTTTGGATGAAGTATTTCTAAAAGTTTTTTCGATCGTCTTCATATTTTGGCATAACCCCAGACTCCACCACACCCCCCCAACCCTCTCCCAACAACCGCCTCCCCCCACCCACCAAAAAAACATCAAACCCAGGCCCACAAACAAACAAATATTCCAGGTTAATATATATTCTTGATCAGCATGACGAGCTGGGTCGTTTTTTTTTTATTGTCTTTTGTCCGTCCGTCGTCGTCCGTCCGCTCCGTCTGTCTGTTTCCACGCGAACTAGTCCTCCAAGTTTTGGAGCTATCGATCTGAAACTTTGCACAGAGTCTTCTTTTTACTGCACGCTAGCTATTATGTCGGAACCGACCGGATCGGATGACTACTTCTTGTAGCCGCCATACAAATGTTCGTTCGGAAATGGATTTTTAGTAAGAAAAACTGTTTTGTTCTCAACATTACTGCTTTCAAATAGGCCATGGGTAATATGTAATGTTTTTTAAGCTGATCCGTGAAGTTTGGTCGAATCTCTAACCGTTGAGACAAGCTATTTCAAGTGTATCAAAACTTCGGTACAGACGAAGTGCTTGCCTTTCTCCTCCCCCAAATTGTATTTGGGAAACGAAACTTGAGTCTCACGTGACCATGTTAGAAGGGAATATCTCTGTAGAGAAATCTATTATTTATGATTAATCAATCAACTACAGCAGAGGTAAGCTATTTAATATTATATACTAATTTTGTCTTACAAATACTACAAATTTTGGATTTATTTTTATGTTGCGGGACACTTATGATATTTTAAAAATGGATTGATCGATGGATGGTTCACGATAAAAGAGGACACAATTCTAATTTTCGAGTTATTTGACAGCGAAAAAGATTATAACAGCTTAATGTGCACAACATCCACTAATTAAAATAGGAACATTAGAAAAACTTTAACGTTTTGGTCCTAAGTCCCTTCGGACGCTACCTGACTCTGCTTGCTGCTGCCATGGTCGATTGGGAAAGTAGAGAGGTATCTAGCCAAGCAAATTTAGTTAAAACCATAACCAGAAATCGGCTACAAGTGGACAGTCATGGAATTAAATATTTATATATATATTTTAATTTAAATCAGTTGTACATATATTTACATGTATTTCACCTTCAGACTCGAATGGCGTCGGCATAGGTTGTTTTGCTATAATTACAACTTTGCTAGACAAATATTTGTCACCAATGTGTTCCATGGCGATGTTTGAAGACAGAAATGGCCGATGTAGCTGACTTAAGTACTTGGCTAGATAAATAAATATATATAAAACTTTGTCTTTTTTTCCGCCCTTTTTTAGTTTTTCATCTTTTTCCTGTTTTTTTTTTCAATCTGTTCTTTTTTTTTCGGAAAAATATTGGCATCACTGTTCTACATGTTTGTCGATCTTCGAACCATCCGCTGTAGATGTTAGTGGGCATTAAACAAATTTTGGACAGATTCAAATGTTAATATTGGTTTGGATACAGTTTGTACTGGAATATATACAAGCTCAGAAAACAAAAAATTTCCAAACAATGAAAAGGACCTATGGCTGGTTCTTAATATTTTCTAATCCTAAGAAATTTGAATCATGGTAGGGATCAAATTTATTATTTGATTTAGAACCATTGGAAATGGACTTAGTTTTTAGCGCGAACCTCTTTGGCGGACGTTCGAATGGGAGTAAAAGGCCTATGCGACAGATTTTTTGGGGGTATGCTTCTTTATCTTTGTATTTGCAAAATCAGCTGCTTTTACCATTTGTTTTGTAAAGGGTTTGGTGGGAGTGGGATGGTGAGGGGGAAAAGGGATGGGATTATGGGCTGCCTTGAGGTAAAAGTTGTGAATTCAGTGAGATAAATTAAAACTTTTGTTTTAAGTCAGTGACTGACAATGACTTGACTGTGACTTGACTGTAACTTGGACTGTGACTTGTAGTGACTCGACTGCGACTGGACAGTGACTTGACCTCAATTGATAGTGACTGACACTCACCTACCTTACTGGGAATTGGCAGTATCGTAATAGTCTTATATTCCTTGGTAGGGGGGGCACGGGGTTTGGAAGGAGTTTGGTAAAGACTCGACAGTGACTTGGAGTGTGACTTCGACAGTGACTTGACTGCATTGACAGTGACTCACTGTGACTTTGTTATGACTTACGCAGTGACTTGATGAAAGGCTTGACTGTGACTTTACAGGACTGACAGTGATCCACCTCAATTGATAGAGACTTGACACCACCCACTTGTCAGTTGAATTGGCAGTTACTTAATAGTCTATATTCCTTGGTATGACTTTTACAGTAGCGATTTGGCAGTGACTCAATTTCTTAATGACAGTGACTTATTCGTAATTGCAGTTAATCGACTGTGACTGGGCAGTGACTTGACGGTGTGTTGACTGTGACTTGACTGTGTGACTTGGACAGTGGTTTTTATTCTTACCAGATTTTAACAGCATATTGACATACTCGACGACATATTCCCAGTACATTTTTGCCGGCGGAGATATGTCGCTTTTGTTCTGGGCGAGATAAGTCGTTTTGATAAAAACATACCTCCACGTGACTGGGCAATGGCGTGAGATATGACGGTGTTAGGAATTCAAAACAGACATCTCCGCCGTTGTTACAAACGACATATCTCCGCGCGGAGTTATGTCGTCGGCAAACGACATATCTCCGTGCGGGATATGAGATCGCTTTAAAAACGAGCGGCACCCCGCGCGGAGATATGTCGTTTGGGATCGTTTTAAACAGCATATCTCCGCTGTGATCAACGGCGGAGTTATGACGTTTCAAAGCGACTCTCCGCGCGGGAGTTATACCTTTACGGCGTCATCATCTCCGCGCAGATATGGGGTTTGAAAACGCGGCGGAGATATGACGTCTTTAAACGACATAACTCCGCGCGAAGATATGGTCGTTTGTAACACGGCGGATATGTCGTTTGGAAATCGGCGGAGATGACGTTTTAAAACGACATAACTTCCGCGGCGATATGTCGATTGTAACCGTTCAAGCTGCAAAAACCGGAAAATACAACGAAAGAAGATACATACAAAATGTTGGTTTGTGAGACAAATTTAGTTGTTTTTCCGTTGCCAGGACATTCATATTTCTCTCTACTTTTTTGCCATAGGGGTAGTGATAAATTTGTCATAAATTACCTTATTTAGCTCCTTGCTTCACTTTTGCAATCATGGGCCAAGATTTAATTTTTAATAACAAATAACAAAATTTACAATTAGTTTAAATTATCACCTATCGAATACAAACCACGTTTATCATTTACTGTTTTGTAAGTTATTTAATTTTTAAACGTTTAAAAATGACAAGGTTAAATTCTTTAATAATATAAAACAGGTTATAAATAATAATATTGTTATATAACGTAGATATACTCATTTCAGTAAAGAAAATATTTCCAAAAAAAAACAAATCGGCCTACGGCAGATCGATTACGAACTTATATCTTATAAAAATAATAAAGATAACAACTTACAGATACAACTGAGTACTAAACCTAACTATTTACAAATTTTTAAAAATAATCCGTTTCTAGGATATAGGAGTCCTTACAAAATATCCTAATAAGCAATTTTTCTGCATTTAATGTCCATTTTTACAAGTTCAGAATATGGAATTCCAAAGGTGATCGAGTTTAGCGTAAAAACTTGATAGAAACAATGAATTTTTATCATTTTAGGTTCCAATAAGAACAAACTTATTTTGAGTTCTGTCATCCACATTGTCCAGTTCCATTTGCAAATTTTGATTTATGTTTTCTAGCCTAATTTGTCTTGTTTTTGTGTTCTACTTATGATTTATTTAAAGCCTACTTTTTTCCTGTATTCGATACTAAATTTCAAAATTGTAGGATTTTTTGCCTTGAAGATATAATGGATTATTTATAGAATTTGTTTGGTTAAAAATACTCTTTGTTTACGGTGTAATCTTAAATGAATAAAGGAATTAATTTCGAAACTTTCTAAATTTATTTTTAGACCTAAGTTCACCTCGTAGAGAAAAAAAGGGATACCACGGTCGTGCAAATGTAGTACAGGTGAAGAATGTTTCAACTAAATAAAAAATGTTCCGATCAAAGTATGCCTACATATTACCTATAATCTTTTAAATGTTGAGTTCAAATTTAAAACTCATTTATATTCGCAATATCCACCTGATACCTAAAATTCCATTTCAAGATCCGGATATCAGAGTGCACAGTCAAAAACTAGCGAACTGCATATGCGAGAATCGAGGAGCTACTCTAAAGCTGGGTCACTATCAGCGTTTGCTAGATTTTGGTAGCACACTTTTCTTTCTTGGACTCTCAAAGTTTTGAAATTGGGTGTACAACAAAAAAGGTGTCATTAGTTTTGGGCCAAACAGCTCATTCAGTTTAATTTGATGCTGCAAACTGTCTTCAGCTAGTAGCTGAGGTCCAGAATAAATTAGTTATGCAAAGTTTTTAAAAAACTCTTGTTTTCCGATATTTTCTTCAAAAACTTTTTTAAAACGTATTGCTATTTTTCGAGATAACTATTAAAACGAGAAGGTGGAAAGTTAAAGTCGGCTCTAAACGACTTCGATACACGTTACCTGTGGAAAAAACAGTTAACAGTGTTCCTGCGTTCCCTTCGCTGTGACCGTCCGAAAAGTATGCAAACATTTTTGCGCCCCGTTACTCGTAGAGCAAAAGGGTTTACTAATGTCGATGCGAAATGTATGTGGAAACAAAAGAATCATGCTGCGACCGATGCAAATGCGCTCTTCTTGATCACATCAGCAGCCGATCGATTTAGCCTCGTCCGTCAGTCTCGTCCGTCCGTCAGTCTGTCTGGTCGAACAACTAGATTTTAGATATAATTAGATAGGGGGATTTGAAGCACCTTGTCTGGGACAAATACTTCTTTCATCTGCACGCCCACATCTGTTTTTACAAATTTTGGCCACCCCTCCCGCCCCAGCAATTTTGGAAAAGTTATATCTCTACCTTTTAAGGGATAGGTTTTTACCTTCAAGAGATAGTTAGAAATTACAAATTGATCGATTTAGCTGAAAAATGAGAAAGATCGGATGAACGGTTCTCAAGTTATAAGCAAAAAAAGTGAACCAAAGCCCATCCGCTACCACCCTAAAAAAATATTGCATACTTTTTGATGCTCACTAAAGAACTGCAGGAACACTATCAACAGTTTTTTCTATGAGTAACGGGTAGATTAAAGTTGGTTAGTGCTGACTTTAACTTATGCTCGTTTTTAGGGTGGGAGGTGGAATGTGGGGGCCGTGGTCATTTTTTGTATAACCAGAGAACCGCTTTATCCGATCTTTACTCATTTTCGGCAAATCGATCATTTTGCTAATAGTTAAGGCGGAGGTGGCGGGGCAAGAAATTGAAAATAAACTTGATCTGCCTACAAATTACAGAAACATTTGTCCCATACATGTCAAACCCTCATCTCTTCACCATCTTCTGAGATCTGTTTGTTCATACGGACGGTCAGACGGACGCTATATCGACTCGGCTGTTGATGCTGATCAAGAATATATATACTTTATAGGGTCGGAAATTATTCCTCTCCCTATTCGCCTTACTAAACTTAATATAATCTTTTGCTTCAGTGACAGGTTAAAAATGTATTAGCTAGTTAAAATATTTATACCCCGTTTGAATTTGGCAACATTTTTTGCTGATAAATTGTGTCGCTCCCTGCGCATGATGTCGTCTATGAATTGGCGGAGATATGACTTTTCAATACGACACACCTCCGCGCGGAGATATGTCGTTTTAAAACGTCCGCGTTTTGAAACGCTCAGATCTCCGCCGTTGATATGCGGAGATATTACAGTTTGAGAGCGACATACCTCCCGACACGGTATACGGTTTGTAACACGCAGAGGTATGACGTTCTAAAACGTCATAGCTGGGAAAAACATCATAGCTCCGCCATTGATCACAGCGGAGATAGCGTCGTTTTAAAACGTTACATCTCCTCCGATTTTTCCGCGTAAAAACGACATATCTCAACGCGGGAGTTTTGTCGTTTAAAACGTCGATCTCCAGGCGATATGTCGTTTGAAACGCGGAATATGTCGTCGGAGCTATGTCGTTACCCTGATTTTGGGAGCAACGTGATAAAATTTGTTGAAAATTGTCTCTAATTTTTTGCTGCTTTGGAGATGAGTTTATTCAAACGATCCAAGTGTCTTTTGCGTACAAATGTACAATCGGGTGTATCGTCGTTAGAGCTTCCCTTCTTCGGAGGCTCCATGACACTCTTTATTATTTTTTGGTTTCTTCTTCAATGTTAATTACCTTAAAAGTTTGACCAAAAGCAACTATTGCATTTTGACTTAATATTTCAATTTGTTTTCAATAGTTCAAATTATTTAATTTTCATGTCAAAGCCATTAGATTTTCACACATAAACCAAAATCAGAATCAGCCAACTGCAAATCTGTAAAAATCTGAAGAATTACCACAAAGGGATCACATAAAATACAGTAAAACCCCATTAAATTTAAGAAAACCAATTTTTGTGCCATTTATTAGCAAAATCAGTAAAATTTCATGGGACACAAGAAAAGTGGAATAGAATACCTCCTTTACACACATATGCGCGCCCAGGAAATCGGTACTAAGCTGCTACTAAAAGCCAACAATGACAATGTAAACCACAATGGAGCAGTAAAGGGGTCAATCCTGCCTGACGGGTTTTTTTTTGGCAACATACCGATGTCCTTTTGGTGTAGTTGTTGTGGCTCATATCGCTGCTGCTTGGTTTTGTTTTGCGGTTCGTAAAGCATTGTCACCCCACATTAAGGCACATTTTAGAGTCACTTCCTCCTTCACTCTGTACTAATGGGCAATAAAATTGTGAAATTCCACACACATCCGTTGGATTATGTTGTTTTGGTTGTTGCGGCAACAAACCATTTGACAGGCGAACAAATTTGTCATCACATCGATGTGTGCGTAGTTTATCTTTTAAATTCTAAAGTGTATATTCAGTTCCGATTTTCATCAAACATTTTGTATACTTAAAAAGATTCTGTCTTGAGTCGGTAACAGCAAATGGCTGCAAAACAAAAGCCCTTAAGCTAGTCAAAAGCACCACACAAATTTCTCTTACTTGAAGTTGTGTGGCACCCGTGCAATACAAAGCTGGTAAGGAGCAGAAGCAGAAGACGGAGAAGAACACGAGGAGCACGAACATGTAGCCTGCCACTTCACCCTGGAAGCTGTCATAAAAGGTAAACAAAAAACTCAGAAGCGAAGCAAGGAGAATATGAAGTATAAAGCTAACTACTCCGGGGTCGATGTTTGTCGACAGCCAGATGATGGTTACATGGCCTTAACCAGGTACATGGGAAACAGCAGCAGAAACAGCAGCAGCAGCAGCAGCAACAATAAAAGTGAAAAAGCGCACTGCTTTCATTGGCAAATGCTTATAAACGTGTATCGGACCGAGGAGGCAATAGTGTTACTTCGATCATTACCTGCCACATTTCCAGACCCATCGTTGTTTACCACCTCCTCCTTACTATTACGTTTGGCTGGCATGATGAATAATGGATCCGGCATTGATCTTGGGCAGCTTATTGTGTGAAATTATTTGGGTTATGTGTAAGGAAATGTCCAGCTCTTGGCTACTCCCAGCCATATGCTCAGTTGCACCTTAAATGTAGAATGGATGTGCAAAGTTGGTCATTGTGGACCATATTGCATGGAGTAATGGATTTTCAATTGCAGTACTGGTCTTAGACTTTAGGGAATGGAAGGTACACACCAGTTTAATTATTTTTTGCCTGTTTCGAGATGGGTCATTTTCTGTACAAATATCAGGGTTTCTAACAAAGCGAAGCCTTGGCAACCGCTTACGGCCGGGGCCGTAACATTGCTGGGGGAAATAAAGAAAATATTTAGGAAAACAAAAGAACACAAGAAATAGAAACTGATTTAGTTTATGCTGGTCTAGAAGAACCATTCCACCCGCCGTCAAATAACAAAATTTCTGATCGAAGAAAACTCATATGAAGCTAAGCCATAAGCTTATAGGCAGAGTAACTCTTATGCCAAAATAACTACGAATGCGCAAAATGCGTACACGGCTCACTCTAGACGTCAATCCCAAATCTGTGGAGTCTGCGTAGCTCTCAGTGAGCGTTATATACTTCTGGAGACTTCCTGATAGTTGAATAGCAATAACTGCAACACGCTTTTGCCAGCTTCAATGAAACAAATATTAGATAGATGACACCACAAAACTCAGAAATCACGCGATGGGTTTTCCTCAACTCCCACCTATCTCAACACCTAATTTATATCTCAATCACCACTAAGGGTTCATACTTAACGCCCAATAACCCACCACATCACTTCCACCTCCTGCCCAGTTCCGCCCACATCCTATCCACTTCCCCACCCACACTCAATTCAATCACCATTTAATGCCCAAGATCCACCTGATTTCATCTGTATACTACCACATTCATCTATATCCCTTCAAGATTGGTAATCAAAACATAAATAATTTATTTTTATCTTACAACTGAGAGTTTTACAAAAAAAATTGAGATATAGCTACTGCATGTAGAATTTTTCTTGGCACACGCCAACTGGGATTTTCCGATATGGCAATCATTTTAAATTATTTAATAGAGTACACTTAATTGTAGAATTTGATGCTGCTGGTTCAAATGAGAGAAAACTATTGTGTTTGCTCTAATATATTTATTAATATCAAGATCCATTCTGTGGACACTAAAGAACAATTCACCAATTGATATAATAAAAGATTTGAACAAAATCTTTAATATTTTGTTAAGGATGACGACACGCTCAAAATGTTTTGAATGGAGTTCAATACTATTAATGTCTTGAGTAGATGTCAGAATAGACAGCAGTTATCATGTTCGCTTAAAGTTAATCTTTCTCTGTTACTATCATGATGTTCATGATTTAAAGAGTGTAGCGCTTGTATTGCCTTCTTGTTAGCATTTTGTTATAATTCTTCTGAAATGGTGGAATGTCCACTTCCATATGCTATATGCCAAAAAAAGTTGTTTGTAAGGTCGTCGGTGTCATTTGTAATCGGATTTAGGAAGCGTGACATCCTTGTTTTAAGTTTTGACTTCATGTTCCAGGCGTATACTTACTACCGTTATTGGACTCCCTTATACGTATTTATAAGATTTATGCTACTTTCGGTCTGTGCTGTCAACTTTTCGACTTTGTCAGGAGCGAATGGTACGTCCGCCATTGTTGTTTGAGAGCTTGTTGTAAGGTGGTATTTAGCGTGCCAGCTGGATTTTGCAAAAACCGGATTCCGAAAGCCAGAACATAAGTCGTTATCGCACGATTAATATTCTAGTCTTTTTCCATTTATTGTTTGGCTTCTTGTGTTTTTATAATCCTCCTTAAAGTCATTCATCGCTTGTACACTTTAATCTCCGAAAACAGCCAACAAAATATTTCGTTATTTCTTAATTCTGGTCTCATAAACCGAGTTTCCAGCGCCAACGCGGAAAATTATTTCATAAATTTTTCTCGAATTTTCCACTTGTTAGTCAAATTTTTCAACATTTGGAAAACCATTTCAACTATTTCAGTCTTATTCGCATAAACAGCTTGAAGCCACCGGACAAAAACATAGTTTTTTCACAGAATTTTTCCGGGCTATTTTCCTGGACGACTTTCCAAAACGGAAAATACGTGGTTGAATTATTTCGCGTTCTTTAGTATAACAATCCAGTTTTAAGTCCATCGATGAAATGATTTTCAACAACTTTTCCGACGCTTGGATCTTCCGGTGGAACTTGGAAAACCCTGTCTAAAGACTTTCACCACCAACAGAACTCCGTCCAATTTCTCAGCTTTCAACTTTTCCTGTTTGAGACGTTGGATCTTTGCGACTGTTATTTCATCTTCGTATAGTTCTACAAAAAATTATAGCATTACAATAAAAAGTTATTGCTTCATTGCTCCAGACATTTTTGTGCAATAAGGCCATTCAGTCTGTTGTCAATAACCTGCGCGTACTGACCGCTTAGAAGGGGAGAAGGGTCAGCTCAGACACGTCAGAGGAGGAACATGAGATGATTTGAAATAATGCTGTTATGCTGCCCTGAACTCACTTCTTGCCCATCAGAATCCTATGGCTTTCTTTTGGTTGAAAAAAAGCTACCCGGCGGTGTGTTCACTCAGATATGAGGTGAACAAAGTCATATTTATTTCCAGAAAAATTGGTACGTCCAGTTATCCTGATTTTATCTGAAACTGTTTGAGTATAATTTTGCTTGAGCGATTTGTGCCAAGTTTGGTTGTCCAAAAAAGATGAATACTTCATTATTACATAGAGCCAGATGGTTATGAAACTTTGGGTCCAAAACTATGGCCGCACCTTTTGATTTTTCAGTAAATGGTATAGAAAACAGTAGAGGCTGGAAAACTTTGTAACACTTAACAAGAGCGTTAAAATGAGAGAAAATAAGGATGTAAAACATCACTACCTCAAAAAATAATCATATATGTTTCATTTTTGGATTTGGAGAGGTGTATAACTATAGCCACTTCATATCAATTAAATAAACTATAGAAAATGTTAAAATAATTATATTTTTTACTCTCTTAATAATATGTAACTCCTTTTAAATTAATTACTCATGTGATCCTATTTTTATACTTAATAGAGTTTTTTAAAATATAGATGTTTTTTCCTATACCTTTAATTATTGCCACGAACTATACCATTGCACTAGGTTTCCATCTGATTTAAGTCCAGGCACTAACATCTAAAAACTAACATAGTGCCAAAGTTAAAAATATGCTGTCTTAGAAATGACCTTTTACCGCCACCCAGGAAGAGAAGGCCATAATTTATTTCAAATTGTCACACTTGGGACTTCACATGAGTGCTTGAAATGCCAGCTCCAAGATCACACTGCAGAACAGAGCCCAAAATCATCAAGATCCTCTCTGTTCACTTTCTAGTATATGGGTTTTTCCTCAACTTCTAATAGTGAAACCACTGAAAATCTTTTCAGTATTTACTTTTTTCATCCATAAATGATCTAAGCATATTAGTATTTGCATTACTCTGAGGAAACTTTACTTATTCTTAGTCATACATGTTAGTTCTTCTTATACAACTCACCCATTTCTTGTAGGATCTAGTGAACCTATGCCATCTTCAATTTTTGTCGCACTATGTTTTCTGAGGTTAAGAATGCACATCCATATCACTTTTTTGCTACATACATTCAGTCGCTAATTTCATGGTCTCATTAAATTATTACAGCACCTAATGACTAGTTATCAATTGATTTAATTTATTGATGCCTAGTTCTTTTCCATATCATTTTTTTTTTTCAATATTGTTTTAATCTCTTACTCGGATCATCCAAGTTTGAGACACTCAATGAAATGAGCAATTAATTTATTTTAAAATTTGGCCTTTCATATCTCACAGCACTATTTACTTGGCATATTTGCTAACCACAATAATAAGACTGACCTAAGGTATAATAAAATCTTCACACAGCAAACACAGAAATATTGAAATTAAACCAGTACATAGTTATGCACTCTCGCAAACTCTCTTTGCATCAGAGTTTATTACACACAAAATTGATTCGAAACTTTTACTGGATCCAATACCCCAAGTCCAGAACCTTGGGCTGTTGTGGCATCCATTAACATGTTGTCAGGTGAGATTCATTCTCTTCTGACTTTCCTTCTTTCCTTCTTCAACTTCTCATGCTCTGTGTCTTGGTCTAGACTGCCAATTACAAACAGATAAAATTTTCGAAAACAACAAGCAGCAGCAGTTGAGTGCACAGATTACACCACACAACCCAGCGGACCTCCTGTTTCTGAGCCTGGGCTGCTCCAAGCCTGAAGCGAAGATGAGGCATTCTCGAATGCTCACCTTACGTTGTACTCCCCTGTGGGAGATCGTTATGGCATAGGCCTCTTAATTAAAGTCATTAATGGAGTTGCGTGTCATTTTAGTTGTTCATGGGGACAGACCTGCCTGTCCCAGCCTGCCAAATGTCCTGTAACCTGCTTTTAGTTGCTTTCAAATTGAAGGCAGAGCTAATTCTGTTTTTGGCATAATGAATGATAAATTCCTGCACAGAAAAGGATAGTTTCTGAGAACTCTTGTATACCTTTCCAGTATCCATTTGGACTGAATAGTTAAATATCCATTGGGTTTTTTTTAAAGTCATTTATTGATCTTTACTTTGAACTGTTTAAAATTAAGTCTTTTCATCTGGATCTAAATGGAATATCCATTTGATCTTTTATTAATATCAGTTTGATCTTAATGGACTTAAATATTAATATCCTTTCCAATTAAAGACAGTATTAATAGTTTTGTCTGATTTAAAGGCTAACAAAGTAGTTAGAATGCTTTTTACTCTGAAACCAGTGCCATAGCTTATATGGGAATTGGTTAAGGCTTGGGCTTACGAACTCAGACAAACTAAATCGCATTCCGCTGCGCTTAACCTATGATAAAAAAGAGCGGGGTCGGAACGCTTTCCGGAAAGGCAGGCCTCCACGCCTAGTAGAATTACCGAACTAATTTCTTCCTTCGTCCAGTTCACCCAATTGAAAGCTTTGTAGCGCCGCTAACTTGTTGGCAGAAGGGTTGAGTTGTAGCAAAGCAAACAGCTGATTCACTCTGATGGGTGGTAGTAAAATAAGTTTGTACTTTTCCGATACCACCTGTGCGTTGGAATGTCAGAGCAGGGCAGCAAAACATAAAAAACCATCTATCATATATTTTTGAAACCAGATGGTAAGATTTGCATTGCAATGAATCTATCTTTCCGGCATACATCCTCTCAAACCCAAATATCGGTAAATAATTAATAAAATCTGGTGTTGGCAAATTAGCGCAGTGTTGACCGTTTCATATTGCTGGCCTAACCATCGAGTAAAAGTAAAGGCTAAATTCGGCCATGGATGATTAAGTGTGTCTGAGTACTGCTTTAGGGGGTAAATCAAAGCCATTTAAACTGTTCAAAATATAAATTTTTCATATCACTCTGATCGACTAAATAATCCATTTGACTTTATTAATATCTTTGGCAACATCAGGATTGATCTGAATGACGCATCTATGGATCTGGTTTATATCCTTGCCAACCAAAAAGACAAAACAATAATACAAAGTAGTTTAAATGCTTTTGTACCCATGTTAACCGCTGGTAACTATCAAATGCACCAAGCGTTATAACTCTGAGTCCAGGAATTGGTTCAGGATTTAGGGGTAAATTAAGGCCATTTAAACTGTTCAAAAATATAAATTTTTCACATCTCATCTTATTTAAAACATCTATTTCCAAAAATAATATTAATGACCCGCTGTAACTATCAAATGCCCCCAGTTTTAACTCTGGAAGTCCAGTGTGAAGGCAGGCAAGAATTGGTTATAAGACCTTCGGAGAGTAAGTTCAAAGAGCTAGACCTTAAATTATTAAACTGATTGAAAGAAAGGGATTCGATTCGTTTATGTGCAAGCAATTCGATTAAAATTGTGATTAAAATATGCATGTTGAAAAGTGTGCAGGTATTTATTTAATCCTTTAATGGTCGAGCGCAATTAATTGCGCAATTTACATCACCTATGAAAATGGAAACACAACACCGAACTCTCCCTCTTACTCGGTTTAGTCAACCAATCAGTGATGATTGTTTGTTATTACGTATTATTGTAACATTTGTGTTGCGGTTGCGCGTTCAGTTGTTCATAATTGAATTTTTAGTGATTTTAATTGAAAATACAATTCAATGTTGTTTACCAACGCGACTGGCGCTACGAATTAAAGCGATAAAAGGCAAAACTGTCATATTTCAGCAACGTAAATCAGCAACAGACGCCAAGAGCCAACCAGCGAACCAGCCAGTCACCGCATGTACACAGGTCCTCAACCTCATGTGCCTGCATGCGACTGGCAATTTTAAAAGCACTTAAAAGCCACTGAACTTGTAATGAGCGCGACTTGGTACGCACCAACCAGATCCGCGGCCATGTCGCGTGACACACATTCCACACCGATATTCAGCTGCTTCTGTCTGATGAGGCTGTTACAGGCATTAAGCTCGGACTAAAAAGTTGGCCAATTGTTAAAAGTTTACTGTGTGAGATTTTCTGATGTAATTGAGTATCTCTCTCTCTCGGCATAGTCCTTCTCACTCTTGACCAGCTTCAACGGGGCACTGAATTAGCTGCATTTGCATTTCAAGGACAAAACACTGATGCAGCAGATTCAATGTGATGCGAGGGAGCTTTTAATGGGGGAAAACTTAATTAATGTGCAGGGCATCAGGTGGAAAAACTCGACAAAATCTGATATCTGCCTGAGTGGGTTCAGCGTTAGCCATTGACCACTGGCTACTGGCAAGATTCCACCATCATGGCAACAATGCACAGTGGGTAGTTTTTCGAAATGTCGTGGCAAAAATCGAATTTCGAAGGATACAGTTTAGGAATTCATCAAGCTATTTACTAAAGAAAATAAAGGTTTTATGTTTTTTATACCGAAAGTACAGAGTATATTAAGTTTGTGCAAAGCCAGCAACGACGTTATTTTTTTTTTTTTAAGGACGAGTAGAAAGCATCCAAATCACCTGATCGCCGGATCGCGTCTGAAGGTGGACTCTAACCGCACTAAACTACCGCCACTCTAACCCGTTTCCCGGCGGGACTACCTTCGGTATTACTTGCCGGGGATGCCTTCCTAGCTCACCTTAGGATTCTCTCCTATGTGTAGAATTGCGCTCATCATCGGCGCGATGCAGTATTTGGTAAATTATGGTGCTACCGCAGACAATTCTCTTCCGGTCGCTGTGAATGTCGCCAGGTTACAAGCGGCCCCCACCTCAGCAAGCAGCCTGATTCTTCCTTTGCTGATTAAATGTCGGATGCGTGTGACAAAAATATATGTTCTGCGTCTTGTGTGACCCCCTGACAGTCGGTACAGGTTGGGCCGCACAGTGGTCGCCCTATAGGCCAAAATAAAAAATCAAATCAACATTTAGGCTTGAAATGTGTCGATACCAACTGCAATAGGATCTTGCCATTAAAACTGTACTTGGGGATTTTTTTGCTAACCGTCCTGTCAAAGAACAGGCATCGAAAAAGAGAATACGAATTATTTATTTTGACAGCCTAAACAATCCTGCAGTTATGTCGCACAAAATGAAAAATACGCGTTTAAAACGGGAATGCTCGTCCAATGGAAGCGAAATTAATATTGTAAAGAAAGTATTAACTATGTTTTGTGACAATTTGCGGGTAGTTAACGTTGGTGTTAATTAAAAATGAATGTGTAACATAGATACCGTTTAATTATAAATTCGTGCGAAAACAATAATTTCATTTAAGCTTTAGCGAAGATAATCGAAGTTAAATCGAATGAAAGAAATAATCAATATTTACAGGATTATAATGGCTTAAGTTTTGTTTAAACTTTACAGATTTACAAGTTATATGTATTAGGTTTCTGCTTTTTCTGTTGTTTTTTTTTTTTTTATGTAGCTGAAAGGTCTATTTGTACCGATTAGCTGGGGTTATCGTCTGTGCGATTTTGTGCCATTTATTGTAATTGTCTTCAAGTTCTTTTTGTAATATTTAAATGTTTAGTTTGATTATTTGATATTTAATGTTATGTTAAAATATTTTATTATATAAATTTCTGTTGGTGGTTTCTGTGAATGTGAATTTGGGTCATATTTATCAAGAGAAGATTAAAAATATCTGATAGTTTAAAATTGAACTGAAAATTTTAAATAAAATGGAAGAAATGTTCATTATTTCTGCAAGAGTATTTAGAATAAATTGGCGAGAATGCGTCGAAAAAGAATGTTCACAGTTTTGGGAAAAGCATTCTGGTTTATTGGCGAAAATGTTGCGGTTTTATTGAATTGTTATGTACAAGCACCTATAAATGCGTTAAAAGTCGTGGTGGTCCTAGGGCAAGTTTTTCGAATGTGTTCAAGACAAAGAAAGAGAAGATGTGATAGCTTGAGGAAATCGATGACGAAATCAAATAAGCCATAACTGATTATTTGTGTAGAAATGTTTTGTTTATGTTGGATAGTTTTTGTTCTTTGCATGATTTAGGTATAAGACCCATCATCGTGTTTTATTACTTGTTATATAGAATTATAAAAAGATTCACCATAAAAAAAAAAAAAAAAAAAAAAAAATAATAAACCACCAAAAACCCCAAAACCACAAGACACAGGGTTGCCCATATTCGACGGACCCATGTTTTTTTTTTTTTTTAAATCAAAGAAAAAAATAAAAATTTGGCGGTTGGCAATCTTAATCATTTAATTTGTTCCAAGTAGATTTGTTTACATCAATTTTTGAATATGATATCTCTCAAATGGCTGCCTCTGGCGTTGATGGCGTATTGTGCCCTTTTTGCAGCATTTTCCATCGATTTCGCCAACATTTCGGCCGGAATAGCGGCTATTTCTTCACGAATGTTGTCCTTGAGCTCTTATACGGTCCTTGGCTTGTTAACGTAAACCTTTGACTTCAAATATCCCCACAAGAAGAAGTCAGGCGGCGTCAAATCGGGCGAACGCGGTGGCCAGTCCAAATCACCACTTTTCGACATCAAACGGCCCGGAAACAATTTCTTCAGAAAATCGATTGTTATGCGACTTGTGTGCGGTGGAGCGCCGTCTTGTTGAAACCAGAACTGCCTCATACGCTTTCGACGAATAATTGGCATCACAAAATTGGTCATCATGTCGCGATAACGCTCCTGGTTGATGGTAACAGCATGGCCATTTTCATTTTGGAAGAAAAACGGCCCAATGACCGTTTTCGCACTAACGCCGCACCAAACTGTGACTTTTTCGTCATGAAGAGGCACTTCTTGAATCTCCTGAGGATTTTCAGTGGCGTAAATACGGCAATTTTGCTTATTTACGGTCCCATTCAATGTGAAATGGGCTTAATTTTTAATTTTTTAAAAGCACGTTGAGTTTTCACAATTGACTTGTTCTGTTGAATGTAAATTTCAACTATTTCAGAGCGCTCGCGTGGCGTGTATTGTTCCATGGTAAAAATCTGCTTGGACTGACGCTTCAAACGCGGTATGTCATTAAGCGATCTGACATCTCTGTCAAAAGTTATGGCGTTGCCAGATGGGTCCATTT